>VZRO01002107.1:122193-132359 GCA_013397915.1 Daphoenositta chrysoptera
ATGTTCATGGAATAGACCAAAAAACCCCAACTCGCCTTCCCAGCAGGACAGGAGGGAGAAAATAAGATGGAAAACAGCTCACAGGTTGAGATAAGACAGTTTACTAAAGCAAAGTGAAAGTTTGCACTTGCATAAGCAAAGAAAAAAAAAAATTATTCTCCACTTCCCATCAGTGAGTGATGTCCATCCACTTCCCAGGCAGCAGGGCTTCCGCACATATGAAGTAGTTGCTCCAGAAGGCAAACACTATAGATAACAAATGTTCGCCCATTCCTCCTCCCTCCCTTAGCTTGCTGACCTGAGCTTTTACACCATATGGTATGGAATAGCCCTTTGGTTAATTTGGGTCAGCTGGCCTGGTTGTGTCTCCTCCCAGGACCTTTCCCACTCTCAGCCCCCTGATGGGGCCAGGATGTTGGGAGACAGCTCTGATGCTGTGCCAGCCCTGCCCAGCAGCAGCAGCCAAACCCTGGGGTGTTCTCAACTCCTTTCCAGCTGCCAGTGCAGAGCACAGCACTGAGAGGGTGCTGTGGGAAAATGAACTGCAGCTCAGCCAGACCCAATACAGTTATCAGCTCATGGTGGTGTTCAGAGAAGCTGTAAACTTATTGTCTTTGCAGGAATAAATCCTTGAGTCCTTCCAAGTGAATGTGTACAAGCTGACTTTCTAAATCTTTTATTATGCGATGTACAATACACTTATGTAATGAAAATTCCTAAAAATCACTTAGAGATACAGAAAATAATTAATAACTTCTGAAGATTAAATTAACAATACAGTGCAAAAATAATAGTGTTCCTCTGGTGCAAACAAGTGTGTCCCTCTGAATGTAATCAGAATGTTTTCATGAAATATTATACTTTTTTCCCAACAAGAAGCTTGAATACATGTACAAACATATGTGCAATGCATGTGCACAGATTCACTCCAGTTCTCAGACACAATACCAGATGTAATGTAGACTGCAATTTCACTTGGTCTTAAATTTCTTTGCCTATTTACTTCACATCAAAAGGCTATGCTTCTATGTGAAGCAAGAAGGTGTGATTCATGTCTTATTTTTTATTTATCTCAGGTAATTCAGCTTTCTCTGTCACATATGCTCAGCAGATGTGAAAGCAGGTTTTCTCAGTAGAAAAAAGCACCAGTCTTTATGTGTGCATTCTCAAGTGAATAAATTTCAGGAACATGATAAATATTTATTTTATTTATTTTACTTATTTTACTTGTCATATTTAATTTTACTCTATTTTATTAATACACACTGAGAAGTCTGACTTTCTTTTATTTAATGAAAAACATTTCCATAATCGTCACATGAAATAACTGTGCTCACAAAGACTTAAAATACAACTCCTGTGTGCTACTCTGATACTAGTAATTCTGTCAGATCTCCACAAGTTCCAAATTTTAGATGTGGACTAAGTTCTTTTGAAATATTGATCATCATGAAAGAGAATTTTAAAGAAAATGTTAGAGGAAGGTGTGTTTAGAAACTGGAATGTCAAAGATAAAAGTTCTTATTCTTCCTTGGTCAGAAATAGGCTGCATTTTCTTGCTTTTTTGGACTTACGTTTGTGAAAGAAAGGATAGAAGTGGGGAAGTCTACTTATATGCAAAATAATTTGGTGTCAAGTGCCTCTGGGTCAATATATGAACCTCATTACTTTGACAGAAAGGAGAGAGATTTCCCTGATATTCAGCCCAGCTGCAGTAACTTGGTTTTCTCAAGGTAATAAGTAAATATGTAGATAGTTATCACGGCTCTGCTGACATGTTCAATAGTAGTGACTTGATTGAAAAGAGAAGCTGTGTGCAGTTCACGGCTTTCTCCTTTTTTTTTTTTTTAATACATTTATAATTTCATGTTTCTTTCTACGTAGTCTTTTGATTAAACTTTTTTGATCAATATTCAAAGACATAATTTGTAAAGTGGACTTTTTCCCTGCTGTCTGCATGCTTCTGGTGGACTTTCGTGAAACAACTCCCTTACTTCTTTGTCATCCTTTTGCATTCATAACAAGACTAACATCACAATACTATCAAAGTTTCAGGAAATAAATTAAATCTGTATCAGTATTTCCACATATAAATATATATATTTCTATTTCTCAGTTTTAAATTTTCATTTTCCCTAAGGTTTTTAAAAAAAGGATTTTTACCATAACATGCTATTTTAGAATTTTGCCTTTGAACAATGTATAAAACGTAGAAAACTGCTAGTAAGTATTTTAATAGTGTTCATGAGATCATTGGAAATGCTGCTTATTGACACTCATGGCTTACAGCTACTTATGAATGCTTACCATGTACTCAGGGGAGCAGTGGAAATGTAGTTCAAAATATTCACTGCACATCTGGTAATCATTTTTTTCACTATCTATAAATGATACGTGGATGTAAATATGATAAATAGTTCCCTTCTCTTTATATTTAACCTTGAAAAGAATTGTGTAGAATTGTGACTAGATATTTATATTTGTCTGTTAAGATGCTGAACAGCTTAGGGAAGACTATTGCCTTCCATGGGTAGTTACAGGACAAGTAAGCTTGAAGTGGTCAAATATCTACCTCTCTGATAGACAGCCTTCACCAAATTCATAAGATTTTCTTCTGGTGAGCTTTAATTTTTCACTTTTTTTCTCAAGTACTTTTCTACTTCCAGTAGTACCTTTGCAGTCCTGGAAAGATGAGTTAGACTAGAGGCCACTGCTGTAACTACTGCCACCAATAGTCAACACTGAGACATCTCTGGCATGAAGTTACACTTTTTGGGTCTTGTGTCATCACAAGGATTAAAGCCTTACCAAATCGTGTCTCATAGCTTAAGCTTATTGACAGAGTTCAGTGTTCCATCTCCAAAATATATCCTCATGTGTTAAGAATCCTCAGTGAGTCATCATTTATGGAACACTTGTGCATGTCTTTGTACTGAGACACTGGCAACAACAAGTAGGTGTAGGTATTTTTTTTTTTTAATGTAAAGATGGAAATGAAAGATTTTTTTACAATTTTATAAAGACTTTGGCTGTTTTACAGTTGGTAAAACTGGTTATTAACAGGACTAGAACTTTTAATTAAATGCTAAAATACTATGAGAGTCAAGGCTGAGCCAGTGGGCTGTAAAGGAGGTAACATATTTGTAACATATTGGTAACATATGTGCAGATTTGTGAATAGTGTTCAGTGGGAGAAAACCTAAGGTTGATATATAGATTAAAAAATGCATATCTTATCAAAGAAGCAGAATAATAATCATGGCCAGAGTAACCATTAGTAGAAGAAATTATACATTTATTTGTCCAACATGATGAAATGTGGTCTGAAAATAAATATACCATAAGCCAGCATGGGTGGAAGTCATTTTACATTGCTGGGTACCTTCAGTAATCCCCAGAACAGGAACACCCCTTATAAAAGAAATTAATCCTGGTTATCTCGGGCACTTATTTTATGATGGTCTGAACAATGCTGTGGAGGTATTCATTTCCCTCTGCTGAAGACAGAGGTATCCTCCATGACTGGATCATAAAACACAAAAGGATTAGGTGTGAAAATAAAGTACAATCATAATCACTCAAGTGCTTGCCTCACTTTGAAAATTATCCACTTTTTAGAAAGTCCTAGTGCTCTGGTTCCCTGCTGAAGCACAATAAGGTAATGCAGCTTTCCTGCACATTCATAAATTAGGGAGTGCAAGTACTAAATGTGGGATCTGAAGGATCCTTGGACTAATCTGTGGTAAAAGGCAAAGACTGGCTTCCCACTTACAATTATGGGCAGGGCAATGAATTTCAAATATCTATCCAATAAAGATTATAGAGTTGCTGCTGTAGCTGTGGAGGTATTTAACAGCTGATCTTACACGGCATCTCTAAGCAAGAAAAAAATTCTCATAGAAAAAAAAATCCTTCAAGTAAGATACTGAGATATGAAACAAGAATTAGGAAATTAATTATCAGTTCAGGAAAAAACACAGCTTTCAATTAGTTATAAATTCCAATTCCAGACCATCAATCTGTTTGCCTTTAAGTTCAATACACATTGTACCGTGTTCTAAATGTGCTACAGTTTCTGTCAAAACAAGGATTGTACTCTATATTCATGTGCACAATTTCTAAAAGGACTTTCTTGGATAGGTTTGTTTTGATGACTGCAGTTGAGGAAGTATTATGGGTAGGCAGTTGAAAATGATCTTAAAGTAAAATAAGATCACTTCTTGAACATCATATTCTCTCCTACAGCAGGAGTATCTCCTGCTCTGCATGGTGCAGTTTGATCAAAAAAGGAGAAAGTAATAATATTCCAAAGCCCTGAAAACCATCAGAGAAATGTGAACAGAATCAGTAGTGTCATCCTAACTGTTCTGTTCATTCAAATACATTTTTTAGTCCATTTCATAGAAGTTATTTCTATGCTGGTGAAAGGATAGATGTCTTTAAAGGAAGTGCCGTGCTTAAAAATAGTATTTTAAACTGTATTCTTTTGCCAGTCACTATGTACAACTAAAATAATTTTCTGTCTATAATGAATTCTGGTAGTCAGCAGGTTGCCCACTGGTCCCTTCCATTAAGTAACAAGATGTTGTTCTGCAGTCACCAAGAAAAATGCATTATCTTCTTGAAAAGAATTTCCACAGACACTTTGCAAAAGCATAATCCTTCTCCTAATGGCCGCATCTGTTAATCTGCAAACGGACTTTTTGAAAATACATATTGTCTGGTTGTTACATATGCTTTCTGTCTGATCTCAGAAATCCTGGTTGTACCGCTCGGTGCTGTGTTTTTGTCAAGTCTCAAAGTTGGACTGCAGCTGTGTATAAATGACAGGTTGTCACTGCAAGGCTGGTATTTCATTGTCTGACATTTTTTCCTGTGAATCGGTATAAACACAAGCCCCTGTCCGGAGACAGATTTTAGATGGTACTGGAACTTGTACTTCCCTCCAGGTAAGAAATACTGTAGATAGAGAGCAGTGTGTCAATCAGAGACCTGTGGAGATATGTGCTGTTCTCCTGCAACTGCTGGGTGTCTTCAGGCTGGACACTATACTCCCACTGGGTTTCTGTAACATAGATGTGATGTTTTGATATCTTCTAAGGGAAAGTCCTACATAAAATAAATCTGCTGCTCTCAAAAATTAAAGTTCTTAAATCTGGCCATGTACATTCTCATTAGTTTTTTTTTAAGAAATGCTGAACATCCAGGCAAATTTTCTACTCTTCTGATTACTTTTTGACTTTCAGAATTTTTCTTCAGTTTTATTTAAATAATTTAATATTTCAACATGATGTTCAGTATTGTTGTCTTGTTCAATACTCCAGGGAGTTGCTGTATTCCTCCCTAAAAGTGGTGTTATTTCAATTGCCCAGCCTATTTCACACATGAGCTGTAGAGACTAAAGAGTACCTTAATGCCCTTCTCAAGAATGAAAGACAATGCGAAGGATCTGTCCAGGATGTTATTGTGTATATGTTCCCACCTATTTTCTCCTATATTAAATACAAGTCCTTTAAATTGTTTTTTTTCCCCTACAAAGTATTTTAACTGATATTTAACAAATTCAACACAAATAGTAACAAAGCCGTCTCCCCTCCCTACTGAAAGATAGCTTTATTACACAGATATTAAGTAGGTATGTCATGTTTCCATATAATCTATTTTCAGATCTTTCCTCTGTTGTATGTACACATTTAATCTCATTTGTCATGAGTGTATCCATTAATCTTATTTTACAGTTGCAATAACAAAGCTTCCTTACATGTTTCTTGTGAGAGAATGTTAAGTCCTCTGCAAAGCAGGCACTCAGCTCTGCTTTTCATCTCTCAGGAGTAGTTTCTGTGTGCAATATGAATCAGTGTTCTATCAATTCATACCATGACAAATACATTTACTGCACACTGACAGTGATGGCTGTCCTCAAATATGAATTTAAAATTTCAATAACACAGTCACATAAAAGCAATGATACTCTAATATCAAGGCTCCTGTTCAGGAAAGTTCTGCTGAAGCACCAGCCAGTGCGTAAGATTCTGACTATGGTACCTGTGCTGATAGCTGAGGTCATTAGCTAATGTCCTTTCTGTGTTATATATGCATTGTCATTACTGTGCAGATTGCCATAAAACACTGAATGGCTGGACACATTCCAAATGAGGTAGAAGACAACATCTTCGTCCCAAACAAAGTAATCACAGACTTTCTCAGGGATTTCAAAGCAGAATCAAAAACGCAAGAGTGTTTTTATACAGGAGTTGCAGCTGTGAACAGCTTCCATCCTTTTGGTTACCAAAAGCCTGCTGCCCATTTCCTCTTTATGTTTTCACATGAATGCTTCAGTATACAATGCTCGGCTATGTGAAGAAAGATCTACAATTATTTCTAAAATGTATTGCAGTGCAACATATGATTGATGCTGTGCAAACAGCAGACTTGATGCTTGGTGCTGTACAAACACAGAACGGGGTCCATCACACCCATGGCTAAGTGCTGACATGACCAAGGTTATTTATTGAGGAGACTCTATTCTGCAGCTCACAGTCTCTCAGGTACTCTTGAATTAATCAGTAAGGTTACATCTCTGTTTTATTATCAGTGAGAGAATGGTTTGAAATTTATTATTTTTCTTCTAAAAAACAGAAAGAAATCACCAAGATTTCCCCTGGGGTAATAATGACATGCAACTAAATGCCTTATTTTACCCAAGTAGACTGAATCTGTTAGCCTACAAACTTGGGGGCCCCAGTAAAGGATCCTGATTATTATCTCTGAAGAAGAGCAGAGTTTCTCAATTTTAAAAAGTCTTTTCTGTCGACTGTTGATTAACTCACAGAGTGAGAATTCTTCAAATTACTTTCTGTGGGAACAAGAGCCCGTAAGAATGATTTTCTTATTCCTTTCCCCAGGCCACAAAACACATATTTTTCTTCCTGTCTCAAATACATAGAATGCACAGTTACATCAAGTCTACAGTCTTATTAAAAAAAAAAATTATGATTATTTTTCAGGCAACTTCAAATCCCTATGTATCTTATATACTGAGCAATTGAGAACAAAATGTCATCTGTTTACCTTAGAGTCATAATTCTCTATGGTCTATTTGTACACATGCACCCAATTGCTAAGTTTTATTCTGAGAAATGAACTAAACTGATCTAGAACTCTTTATTTGGATTGGATTGTCTGATATTAGTCACTGATAGTCCTATGAGAAATTTGGATGACAGAGATGCCAAAGATTCAGAAAAATCAGCAATTTTCTACAGATTACCTCAATGAAAGCATATATGCACTTGGGCTATTCGATTTTAATTACATTTTAAGTATAAGTTAAACTGTTAACCAAAAATGTGAAAGGAAAGGTTGAAAACACAGGAAAGAAACTTCTTGAGTGGTTTCTCCCAGGGTATTTGAATAAAATATTCAAGTTCTATTTCTTAGACTCTGGTATACTGTTTTGTTATTAAAATTTTAAGAAGTCTGAATATAAATTTACTGACTGTGTAGAAACACAGCTTTTGGTCCTAGGTTTGTGCTATGCATCAATGTAGTACTGTAGAATGCACAACTGGTAAAAAACAAAACTGAAAATAAAAATATTATTCTGCTTTTGCATATTAAAGACAGGATAAAAGGTGCATAAATTGAGATGGTCAAAATTATAATAAGTCAGTAAACTTATTTTTCAAAATTATATGTATTTTCTATTATTTCTAATCTCTGATTGTGGTAAACACATAAGATAAATGGAGAAAACTTCATTTAATAAAACCAAGAAGATAAGGTGGGTGCAACCTTTCATATTAATATCTCCACAAACACAGACAGTGACTTCATTGATGGTACAAACTGTGTTTCATAAAAAAGAAATGGAGATGAATCACATTAATATAGAGTATTATTTTCTGATAATGTAAATTCTAGCAGTCTACCCACTCATGGAGAGCCCAAATGGGAGACTTTGATTTTGCAAAAGTTATTTACTTCACTGATTATACACCTCTATGTTAAGATAAGAAAGACTCTCTTTTCCTTGCTACATGGGTACAAATCAAGAAAATGGCTGGATATATTTTGTGAAGGTCAGGGTAATCCATAGGTACTATATTGTAGCTTAGTGAAGACATGAATATGATTATCTGTAATAAACTGAGGTTAATATCAGCAGAGACACCCACAGGTAATAAATCTAAGGCAATTGATTCAAGCAAAGCAAATCATATCCATCAAAAGAACATTTTCAAAGAAGTATTACAGGTTGCTTTAGCAGCTGAAAACTAAGGCAAAATCTTTTGTTCTTTCTTTCTATAACAGTTTTCTTTATAGGAACAAGAGCAGGAAGTTGAGAAAAGAAAACACAAGTCTTCAAGGCACAGTATTTTAAGCTCTCAGCAAACGTATTTGGACCATAGCTAGTTTTGGATGACAGTTTAAGCTCATAAAAATGTAACAATTTTTATGCAGAGGCAATTGATAAACTGAGACAAACAATCAAATAGTTTCCCCTTAGCTCTGATATTTCTACTTTTCCTAAAGCTATATAACCAGCTGGAAGTTCGTATTGTTCACATTTTTATAACATTCAATATCTGTCAGGAAAAAAAAAAAATCATAGTTTTTGGTTTGTTGGGGTTTTTTTCCCTCTCTGCAGTTATGGAATATTTTACATTAGAGATTTTCAGAAAAAAAAAAAAAAAAGATGGAAAAGATAAAAATCTGTGAAATATAGAAATAGTTCTCTAAATACTCTCTACCTTTCCCATCTTTTGAGTCTTTCAATATCTGGGATTCTTTCTTTCCATGCCCAGCATAGAAGTTATGGAAGAGATTTGTTTGTTTGTTTGTTTGTGTTTTTTGGGGTTTTGGTTGGTTGGTTGTTTTTTTTATATTTTTAAACAATAGTTTCTAAAAGAGAGAAATTATTTAGAAAATGAAATTATTTTGCTTCAGGACAAAAGCAGTCAAGTACTTTGTGGGATTTTTGTCCATTATCCATTTCCCCACTTTCCTCCTTAAGCTCTGTACTATAGGAGTCAATAGCTGAAGTTGAACAATGCTCTCTCCTTATTATCAGAATATTATAATTAATCATTATCAGAATGTGTCCCATGGGTGGAAAAATACAACTTACACCAGAAACTTCCTTTGCATAGAAAGATCTGATCTTTATGTTTTTCAGATGGGTAAAATTTTATTTGAAGTAGTATCAGGTTCCAAATTTAAATCAGTGATCTAGGCTGTCTCTAAATGTGTTGTTGGGGAAAGAATACATAATGACATATTACATTTTCTCTCCCCACCTTAAAAACACACAAACCTCTACAACTAATTTCTATTTTCCTCAGATCTTCCAAGCTTTCAGACAGATTAGGAGGTGCAATGAATCTAATCTTTCGTGCAAAACCCTTTGACACTATCAAGTTATCCTGTAGGTTTCTATCCCAGCTTCTATTTCTCTTTGAAGTTTGCAAAATGAAGACCAGCTCTGTGCCTATGTACAGTCTTGTCTTTTTGAGCTATTGCTGTCTTCCAGTATTGGAGACACCCATTGAAATGTAGAGAATAATTTCAGGACGTTTTCACTGAAGTCACAAGACAGCACTCACAGAACCCCAGATCCACAGAAACACTGGATGGCTCGTGCTGGCAGGGAGTTCTGGTTTTTGAATGTCTGCAAGAATGGAGACCTCCCAGCCTCCCTGGAAATCCTGTGCCAGTCACAGTGTTCAGATGGAGCCTCCTGTGCTTCAGGTTGTGCCCATGGCCTCTGGTCCTGTCTCTGAGCACCACTGACAGGAGTCTGCCTACTGGCAGATCAGATTCAGAGTTCTTTGCTCTTCCATACCTCTATATAAAGTATATATAAAGTATTTCTATTTCTATATATTTCAGCAATCACAGAATATTTTTTTAATATGCCTTATCCATGGCATTTCTAGGGAGCTTATCTCCTTTCAAATGCAAAATAAATAAAGATACTAGAAAAAAATTTAATACAATTTAAATTTCCAAAAATACAGTATTATCTTCCTATGTTTTGCTATGAAAAATGTGTAAATATGCAAGAATTTTGTTCTGATTCCTGTATGGCTTCCAAGCAGTGTAACCTTAACTATCATAAAATCCATTTGCCAAATACCACATGGATTTTACATATGCAGGAATTA
>VZRO01002108.1:244-86509 GCA_013397915.1 Daphoenositta chrysoptera
AGCCCAACATCACCTGTGTATCATCTGTAGCCATTTACCATGTTTATGTGTCGCCTGTGTGAGCAGAGCTTAGTTATGTCCTGTGTTGAAGGTAGGAGCAATTAGGCTGCTTGTACGCAGGCAGTAGTAACTCTTCAGTTTTAGGAGTAGCTGCTACATTTCAGATCGTGGGTGTGATTCCTGCCCTGCCTCCCCCCTCACTACTGCTCGCCTTTTAACTCTATTTACAATCACAAACAAGATCAACACTGAAGTACCTGAAGGGAGCCTACAAGAGAGCTGGAGAGGGACTTCACAGGAGCATGTAGTGGGGACAGGACAGAGGGGAATCTGTTCAAACTGAGAGTAGCTTTGGATTAGATATTAGGAGAAAATTCTTAACTGCAAGGTGGTGAGGCACTGGCACAGGCTGCCCAGAGGAGCTGCAGGTGTCCCATCCCTGGAAGTGTTCAAGGCCAGGTTGGATGGAGCTCTGAGCAATCTGGTCTAGTGGAAGGTCCATGGCAGGGAGTTGGAATGAGATGATCTTTAAGGCCCCTTCCAACCCAAACCATTTTGTGATTCTGTGGTTTGGAGAGGAGGATGAAATGAGAAAAAAACCCATGAATCCCAGAGCAGGTTTGAAGTGGGGGCGTATTAAGTTTCGGCTCCCAGTTTGTTCTTTTATGCTGGCTGGAGCACGGGCTGTAGTGTTAAAGGTGCCCTTGAGGTTTTCCTGCTGATAGGAGAGCTGGTTCCCTGTCCTAGTGAGAGCACCTCAGAGGTGCATTTGCAAGGATTTGGCATCAGAACTGAACTAGATCAAAAATGTCTTCTGTGAAAGATTTAACAAGAAGCATTTCCTACAGAGGAAGGATTGGCTTGCATTGGCATTACTGGAGCTTTAAGACGTGCCTGTCTGCAAGTCTGTCACTATTTGGATAGAAATCATAAACTAATCAGAGTTTAGAGGGTAGAGAACTGGGCAGAATTGGGGCTAAGATACTGGGTTTCCTCAGTAGTTGATGCATTATTCAAACACTGTCACAGTGACGGTATTTTATAGACTTACCTTTAAAGCAGTTGTGGGACTCAATTACAAGAACTCTGGCTGGTAAAGCACAAGTTATTTCAGTAAAATTGGGGGAGATGTGTTAGAAAAATAGCCTACAACATGCATATTATATGCTAGCAGAAGAACTGTTATTACAGAAAATCTTTTCATGATTTCTTAGCAGCTGTTATACACTCAGTATATTACTGTTTTGTATTCTGCGGTCATAAGTGAGATGTTGAATTCCTCCTGTTTGTTGATTATTTCACTCAGGAAAAGTCTGACAAACTATATCTAGAAGAAAGTGCATTTGAAGCACTGGAAAAAGACTCCCAAGAATTCATCAGTATACTGAATAGAGATGAAGCTCTGGAAAAATTCCGTGTCGAATATGAGAAGCTCCTTGCTATTATGAAGAAATCTCGTGAAAATGAAAAGCATTTAATGGAGAAATGCAGAAAACTGAGTGCTGAGCTTGTGGAGAAGTCATCTAAAGTAGCTGTGCTCACAAAACTCACTAAAGATGACGGGGAAACTATATCATCATTGAAGACGGTAAAGTTTTGAATAGAATGAAGGATGGTCTGAAATTGTTAATGGAAAACATGCTAATAGAAAAAGCACCTACAAGAACGCTTGATTTTATGTAGAGAACTAGCTTGAGGACTAAGCATAGAGCTGGCATCTCCAGTTGTTAAACCTCTGCTTTGCTTTGTTTGCTCAGCCTGGTATTTTTACAGGTTTCAGTCAAATTCTGTGTTTATTTGCACTAAACCAACTCCATCAGCTTTCAAGTACCCACTAATACTTTTTGTTTAGGCTTTCCTTCTGTAAAATGGCACATTTTCAACTTAATGTACATTTTTTGATTCATTAATATTTTGCAGGGCTGCTTGGATGTTAACTGTTGCCAGAACATAAAAATCTATTTATTGCAGAAATAGGGATTTTAGGCCAGGGAAGTGATAACTTATATAAATAAATGTTTCACGGTGTCTTTGAAAAGGAATTCTAT
The DNA here is from genome assembly GCA_013397915.1 of Daphoenositta chrysoptera. Lineage (NCBI taxonomy): Eukaryota > Metazoa > Chordata > Aves > Passeriformes > Daphoenositta > Daphoenositta chrysoptera. The sequence goes on from VZRO01002108.1 coordinate 2,293, forward strand.
ATAGCATTTCCGTGTGATTTCACCAATTTACTCTGATGTGTTTCTTGTTGTTATTGATTTGAACTCTGTCAAATCAAAGTGCTTGGCTCACTAAAAACAGTTGATGTTCTTAGGCTTACAGTGAATTTTGACTGTCAGAAACCTAAGGCTGCCAAGTGATCATAAGACTGTATTTGGAACTTTTTTCATTCTGATGGCTTAAAAACTTAGCTTTGTCATACCTAGATAGGCTTTAATTTACCATTTAGTTGGGAAACCTCCATGCCTGACAATAAACTGTTTTGTTCCAGTAAAATAAAGTCAGTGTATCAATCCAGAGAGAATTTTGAGCACTACAGAAGTAGAAGTTCTTTGAAATGAAGTTTCTTGTCCTTAGAATTATGAAGAAAATACATTCAGAGTAAATATAAACAGCAGCACTGTCATGCTATGGCTGTGGCTTGCAAACCCATGGTACTGCCCAAAGCCTCCTCAAGGAGGAGGAAAACCGTAGAAAATCTTGTTGATTTTCACTGCTTCTCATCAAAACCTTGTAGATGAATGTCAGGAACCACAATGATCCTTATAATTTCCTTTTTGCTATTACATGGCAATACTCTGTGTGTGAACAGTAGGAGAGGAGATCCTTCAAGATGTTCCCAAGCAGAGGAGACACTGCCTTAGGAATGTCATAAAACTGAGGAGTGGAAATGTTGGGGAAATAAGAACCTTTCCAATTTCAGCAGCTAATTTGAAGCTCAGGCAGAGTATGACTGAACCATACCGCCCACTATTGAACCCATTAAGTGATATTCTAGTGAAAAATCTGCTTGACAATATGATCCTGTTAGAAATGATGTGCAATGCACAACATGTGACATTTCATTTCTAGTGGTGTGCTGTGAGCCAAGTATACAGCTGATGCTTTTTTAGTTTGGTTATGAGAATCAGTCTTTCTCTTAAAGGTTCAGGAATTATTTGAATATTGTTTAAAATGTTCATGTCTTGTTTGAAGTTTTGCTTGGTAAACCCTTTATATTCCATATTACTCTTCTTTCTGAAGGGAAGTTTTATTAGAGCTGTAGTATTTCACTACAATTTTGTTAACATTTAAAAAATGTGTTTCTTGTGTGTCCAAACTAAGTGTTGAGGGAAGTTCAAGTGCTACAGTAGCCAAGATTATATTCTTCAGTGCTAAATTAAACAAACAATCTGTCCCACAGTTTAATTATTTATAAACAATAAAAGAATCCTGATGGGGATGTTCCTGTAAAAATGGTATAGTTGCTCCAAATTAAGGCCCTAAATCTTGGTGACTTGATGGGTCATTAGGGTGAGAAATAAAAGTCGCAGAAGCGAAATTTTTCTCCATGTGAAGCCTGTTTGTAATCAGTAGGGTTTGTCTGGGGCAGGGGTTAACCACACAGATCAGTGGCTGGCTGGATGTGGTTCAGTGATAATCAATAGCTGTTAATTGTCAGGTGGCTGTTAAAGGATCTGTTTTGTAGCTTTAATAAACTGGACATAACAATCTGCTGTTCACAGTCATATCAAAGGAGCAAAGGGCCAAGCTAATCATGAAGTTACACAATTCTGTTTTTCATGGCTAGGGACACTGATCCACGAGTATGCACTGGAAAAATGCTAGAAGGGAAATTTATAGGAGCTTGTACTGCCCTGCTTGAAATCACCAAATTTTCAATTTCCAGGCGTATCAATCCAATATAATAAGAAAGTGTTTCATTAATTCTCAGTTTCTGAGCAATGAAACTGATGTGAATTTTTGGGGTATTTAATGAAAGTAAAGTAAAGCAGTCACACTTCATAAGTTCTGCTTCACAAGTTCCAGAATTCAGTACTTCTCCAAAATTTTTGAATGATTCTAACAGCAAACCTCCAGTGTACTTCCTTTAGTTATGCAACAGATTGCCATGCATTGCCTACCTATCTTGTACTGCAATTACCTCCGTGTTGCTGACACACTGCAGTCCTTCACACTGAATAACAGTGTATTTCTTCTCTGAAGGCTTCCATCATCACAATTTTCCTGCTTTTTACTTCTGAAAATAAAGAATCTATTGATCCACTCTTACAGTAGAAGACACAACCAAGAAGCAACTACAATGAAGCCCAGTTTTGCTGATGCTGAAGTCTGTAGCAAATTCTTATTTAGATTTTGCATATTAATGTGGCCATCACCTGTGTCTCCTAACTTTATTGTTAAAAATTGGTATTATCAATACAAATTCAATACAATAGTTTCTACACACCAAAGATAAAGTTCAAAAAGCACAGCTTAGGGTAACCTGAAATCAGTGCTTATCTGAATGGCCTCATTGACTTCAAGTGATCACTGTTGCAAATACTCATCAGAACAAAACACTCATTGGAGCCACTAAAACCTTTCAGAGGCTGTATTGATTTTATTCCCCAGTTCTATTCCCCAAAACTCCAATCGTAATGATTTAATTCACCAGTTTTAATCACAGTCTAATCAGCCAGCAGGAAGCTCTGATTTAAGTAATCAGCTTTAATCTTATTTTCAATTTGCATTTTTCTAGAGGTGGTTGCCTCTTACTGGTTGACAAATCTGAAACATGTTTATTTAGAGTTATATTTTATGCTTTTCTGCTAGTCAACATGATACACTGTGTCTTCATGCCATTATTTCAGCCTAACATGCATTTATTTGAATTTCAGAATTGAGCATTTTTGTGTAAGATATTAATGAATGAAAAACTTACAATTTACTAGATGATATTTAATACTTTATGGATGATCATTGCTGCATTGAATGGAAATTAGAACTCAAAATCTATGACATAAAAATTGGCTTGAATATATAAAACTGTTTAAATATGCTTGATACATAAGTGAAAAAGCACATTTTTCAAGCTAAATTTTGGACTAGGTAGTTTATTAAGTAATGAAAATACTGTTTGTAGGTAGTGAGTTTAATTGACTGTAATTTTCAGAATTTCTGAGCAAGGAAAGCCCATTGTTTAACTCTTTCTTAGTATGTGGGGATAAAAAAGGAAGAGCAAAAATTCCTGATCTCTAAGTTCCAGATGGTTTCTCAAATTTGGATCTGCTGAGCTAGCTGAATAAATAAAATGGAAATGTATTCCCTCTGCATTTTGAAGAGGCTACAGATGTTATACTTTGTGTTATCTTTTCAGCAAAATCTGGTAGCCTGTTACTTCTGCTAGTTCTATAGTTTGAATTTTTAATTTAGGCAGTAAACAGCTAAATATTACATATATTTCATTTTTAAGGGTTCCAAAAGTGTATTAACAATATACCATAACATAGGTGTCATAATTGAGAGTGTAATGTTAAATAGGGTTGGTTTTTTTCAGAAACAGAGATGTAAATTACAATAAAGAACTTCTGTAAACAATTTGATGTAAATTCAATTATTTTATTTTCTTCATTGTGGAGATGGTTTTTAAAGTATTTTTTTCCTGCCCCAATTTCATATGGTGCAAGTAGGGGTTGAAAGGGATATTATGTCCTGATGTAATGATGCTTCTATTTGGCTTTCCTTGGGGAGACCCTAGAGCTAATGTAGAACTGCACAGCCACACTTGGGGTCCAAATCTTTACAAGTCCATCAAGTCCAGAACTCTGCTAGCAGCCAGCTGAGAAAAGAGTGTCATGCTGTGATTTGAAGCTCAGGGACTTCTAGTGTAAAAGTAGTATCTTCATTATTTACTGAGACTTAAGGAACTTTCCTTCCAGTCCAGTCACTTGCTGAATTAATGCATTTTTTTTTAGCACAGGATTCCAGAAATGGTAGGAGGTTCATTTGAACCTGGCAAGGAATAAGCCTTTTGTTTGATTCATAAGGATCTGATTCAAGGGAGAGAGATACAGAGGAAGTTAAAAAATCAAGTGAACCCTCCTTCCCTATCCTGTTTGTGGGTATCAAGCCCTAGGCTTGTGAGAGGCACACAAATCTGTCATTCAAGTAGCTCCATGTGTTAAAATTTGACATAAGAATTGTGTTTTGTCTAATTAAGTAGTTCAAGTCAAATTACACGAAGTCCTCACAGATGAAAATTAACAAAGAGGCAGAAAAGTTGAGTAACATCTTTTTCTCCTCTAAATCAAACTGGATGTTCATTGTCCTAACAGCTAATAAGAATTTTACAGACATGAGCTATTTAAGTAGGTGATACCTTTGTGGACACTGAATTGTCAGTACATTTTTAGATATTAGTGGTATTCACGTGATCATCATAGAGTGAGATTTGAGAATGCTCAGATCTATGTGTTAAAGAAAATGTATTAGAGCTTTTCTGGTGTAAATTGACATAGCTTGAACAGCTCAAAATGTTTGCTATACCCTCAGCCAAAAAAAGGTGAAGGGAACTGTTGTGATCCTAAGCATGAAAAGGCACAAAAATCTATTTTCTCGACTAACCAAAATGCAAGGCAATTAATTTCTAATTTGTGGTTATTTTAAAACACTATTTAATTTATGGAATTGTTTTCCGTCTTGTTCCTAGGAGCTTGAAAAGGCCTGGAAAATGGTGGATAGAGCCCATGAAAGGGAACAGAAAACGAAGGAAACGATTAATTCACTGAAAAAGGAAATTTTACGCCTAAATAATTTAATGAAGGAAAGAGCTGGACAGGAGTACAAGTAAGTTTTCTTCAGGGAGAGGGAAAGCCTGATCTGATTTTCTATCATTCTATACCTTGTTTAGTCATGTAGACACAGTGGAAAACAGAGAGATCTCTTCTGCCTTTTCTCATGAATAGACATTTATTTGTCTGTGTGTTTATGCAGTGAGCAAGTACAGAATCAGGCTCTGAGTGAGTTCATTCCGTATTGGATTAAGCTGAGAGATCAAATAAAATGAATACTATGCACTTTCTCAGTATGTGTCATATTGTTTTATCTGACAAACACTTCAGCATACTTTGAGAATAGGATCCTGTCAACATTTTTACAGTTCACAGTAGCAAGGTCAAGTAGATAAATCAAGAATGTGGGAGACTTGATTTCTCTCCTGTTCCTAGCTTTGTTATAAGGCATTAACACTGTCCGTGTTCTTGTTTATATTTTATATTTATACATTTTCATGATTATGTCTTGTTTTTTAACCAAACGTGCATAGAGGGACCTAGTCTGAGATGGAGCCTCTAAGCCACTACATTGTGCACGTAATAATAATAATAATAATAATAATAATAATAATAATAATAATAATAATCCTTTGGAGCTGCTCAGAAGCTCTCCAGAATCTACTGTTTGTGGTATCGGGTCCTCAGAGACTGCTTACACTGTAACATTAAGTTAAACTCAAAGATGGGATTAAGTGTGTTGACCCTGTGACCTGTGCACTTCCTACTGAAATGGCTGATGGTTGGCCCTCCTGATTATGGCTTGAAATTTTCACACTGTTGAAGGTATTTATTTATAATATGCATGCAGGATATGTATGGGACATGCTCATCTCTGCATGCTCTGTGTATCCAGGCTGCAAAAACAAGAGGTCCTCAGTGTGCTCAGGCACTTCCCCCTCCAAGGAATGTGCCAGCATATAAACCACCTGGGTCCATGAGAAATCCACTCCTTCACCTTTTGTCCCTGAAACGTTCTGGACCTGTTTAACAGGTTTCCCTGGATCTAAATGCTTGGTCATTCATCCTCCCCCTAGTATAACTCTCCTTAAAGTCTTCTCTCTCTGGCTGCTTTTTGCATTTTCCTGCAAGAACCAGGAGTTTTGCCAACACCTCACTCATGTTTCCAGTTCTGCCCAGGCTGCTGAGACCTGCCAGCTTACAATTTCTTCTTGAAGTTCCCTCTATATTGCCCTCCAGTTCCGTGGTTAAATACCCTATCCAGTGACAAGGCCATGAGACTAAGTAACTCCTTGGCAGATTTCAGCCTTGAAAACCCCATAATCTTTTAGAAAAACAAGGCTGCTTTTTAAGATTGAGCTTGAACCCACAGCTTGAACTTCCTTTTTTATTGTAAATGTGTCAAAACAGAGAGTCAGTTTTATTTTTACATTATGTGACTGTAAGACATAACCTAGTTAGGTGTCCAGTCTGGTAAGGTGCAGAGAGACTGCAGTTACAACATTGTAATTTTTGGTCCCTGACTAATTTTGCATAGAAGAGGGAATTGTTCCCTGTTTCCTTTCTGGGAAACGGAAGGTTTATTCAGACCCATGAGGATGTGATACAACAAGAAAGAGTTTTGGCTTGGTTGATGGTGACTCTAATCACAGTAGATAGAGCATATAATTCAGTTGACCATCAGTCTTAATACAGAGAAGTTTAAAATGAAAAAAGAAATTAAACTCCTCTTTCTCACCAAAGCCTTGCTCTGGCATAGGGGGAAGAACAGAAATGGCCTGTGACACTGCTTGACTATTATTTCCTTGCTTCCAGTGTTGAGGATTTGCTGAGATTTCAAGAAGAGGTAACAGAGGAGCGAGACCAACTGTTGTCAGAAGTTGTGAAGTTACGTCAGAGTCTCACTGAAATCACAGAGCAGCAGCAGGAAACAGAGAAGGCAAAAAATGAGGCAGAGGAATCCGTTTTGCAGGTCTGTACTGATTACCAGATGGTGATTTTAGGCTTTGTCCTGAGCCTTTCTCCACACTTGCAATTGATCTCCAGTGACTACTGCCTGTTCTTTCACATCTCAAACATTTTCAGGAGTGCTCTGAAAGGATTCTGCTGTGAATGACTTTCATATTTTTCTGTAGTTCTAGGCTATGTACTTTGCAAAGTGTATTGTCATGTACCAGCTGCCTCCATAGCTTCCCAATACCACAATGAGGCCCAGGTTGCTTTTTGTGAATTGTAATCATCTTTCATACTGAAGAGATGGGATATTTTCTGTATTGGAAATTCTTATGCCTCGAAAGAGACACTTACAACATAGACCTGGAATGGAGATTCTTGGTCCCTTGCTGTTGGCAGTGGTTGCCATATGATGAAATACCATCATTCTTAAGAATGTAACAAAATCTGACTTTAAAAATAATGAAGTTATTTTCTCTCCTCTTCTTTATGGGAAGCTTTTCCAGATCTTGCTTTTTTTTATGGTTAGGGACCTCCTACTTTCTTCTTTACACTGATTCTGGATTACTGTTTTTCAGCTTAAATTTTTCACCACACAAGTGTCTGTAGAGAGCAGTCATACTCCATCTCAGCTTTACATTAAGTTAGGCTTTCTGTTTTTCTGACTGTCTGAGTAGACAGTTGTTCTTTGTGATCAATATGTATGGCTTCCTTTAAATGTATAGAGCAGCTAGAGACAGAGAAGGCTGAGGATCAGTGGAATTGCCACTGAATGGAAAGTAGAAAAGGATGGAAGATGGGATACAGAACTCTGATACATCAAATATATAAGCATAATAATGAGAAATGAAAGAATTTAAAGGAGAATATAAATAGGGGCTGCAGCCAGACATCAGGAGAAAGGGGGAGTAGAAAATCATGCTTAAAGAAAGAACAGAGAAACAGTAGAAGGAGCATTTGGCTTTCAGTTTTTTATTAATCACAAATAGGAAAGTAATGATCAGTCTAGGTTTCATGCACAGAAATTGTTTCTGTTTCTAAAGCAGATGACTGGGAATGTACTAGAAGAGAATATAAAATCTTTGTTTTTCTTAGAGCATTGTGAGCATGGGAGAAAAGAGTCAAAACTTGTTGAATCTTGGCAGACTTAATCTCCTGGTACTCACTTCATCAACCCTTAAATTTACAGAATTGTTTCAGCATTTGTAATCACCTCCCATTCTCCCAGTATGAAATTATTCTCCACTTCAGACTGCTTAAATGACAATATCTCTTTGAAGATCCTATTGAAGACCCTGTCAGTTCTGGCAACTTTTCATCAGTGGGCTCAGAGGGGGAGGAATCCTTAAGCAAAGAACATCTTTCAGTTGCTGGTCCCTGGTTGAACAGAATATTTCCATATGGATCAGCCCCCTGTGACTCCTCTCTGCTGATTCTGCTTCATCACATTTTTGTGGAGGGAGAGAGCAGGAGTCACAAGACAGTCTATTAAATATGAGAAAAATTTCCTCTTTTGGAGTTCCCACATAGGAACTTTGAGAGCAGAAAGATTGAGACCAGTTGTGAAAATGAACACTCGTCTGACATCTCTTTCTTTCCTTTAATGTCAGTGTAATAAGTGTTTCTGCTAGTCAGAGAGAAAAATAAAAATAAAAATCCTTGCAATACAACATCAAGCCCCAATTAATTTTAATGCTGCATTCAGAAAGTACCACTTTGCAAGTAATTCATAACAGTAAAGACATTTGTGCCACTGTATCTCCAGAGTAATGATTTTATGTTTGAACTGTATCAGACCCTTCTGAGCCTTTCAAAGTGTTGGTGCTTAACAAATTTTTGTCATTGATAAATAGGGTCCCTCATGCAGAATTTTTTGTTCAACCATTAGAAAATGTAATTACTTCTGAGAAGATCTGGCACATAGTGGTGGTTTCAGCAATACAGAAGCTCTTGTTTTTAAAATCAAGCATAGTCAGAGAGGTGAGAGGACTTGTTTTCCTGAGTAAAAGGCAGCAGAATTTAAAACTATTTTCTTCTCTATTATTACAGCTTCAGCAAGACATCCAGCTGCGTCAAAATGAGGAATTACGAGAGGCACGAAAGAAGGAAAAAATGGAGACTGAGCTGAAAAATCTTCTAGCTGAAATGGATAACAAGCAAGCTGAGATCCAGAAGTTACAGCAACAAATAGAGAACAACAGAGAGGAACAACTGAAAATAGGAAATAGTCTTAGAGAGCAGCAGGTAAGGTACATGGCACACTGTGTTCATCAGGTCTAAGATTAGAGTAAAATGTGTAATTAGTAAGAAAATGGATTTTCCTGAGGGGAGAGAGAGGGGGATTATTTTAAATTATTAAATTTTAATAAACATTTATTTTTATATAAATATTAATAGGCTAATAAGTATGTAAAACTTGCTGACAGATTTCAGATAGATTTCTCACAGAAATCAGTAGTGGATTGCAATGATATTGTTCATCTTGAAAATCACAGCAAATGAGACATAGTCTGTGAAGAGCATGGATGATCTATAGGGGCAGGAGACTGGCAGGTTGGAATTCTGACTATATTGCCAGTTTTGCTATTGATTGTGTCTCGTGGCATTGGTAAAATTATTTTACCTCCATCCCCTTCTTTCTTCTTTTTCACAATAATTTTTATCTGCCTCTCAAGCCTGTGAAAGGGCAAGGAACTGTCTTCATAAACCTTTTTGATTGATTTTCCTCATTCTGTTTCTAAAAACTTTATCTGGAAATGTCCTAACATAGTGTTCTGCAAGTGTGTGAATTTTCAGGTTTTCAGTCCATTTCCCCTGACTTTGAGAAACTCTCACAGAAGCAATTTCAGTAAATGGCAGGGGAGATCTCATCACTGTAAACCAGTCCTACCTCAAGGGAAACTTCCTTGTGAGTTGTGTGTATCTTGTAAATTTATGACTTCTATGGCTTTTTATTTCCTTTTGGTCTCTGAAATTGTGAAGGTAGAGGTCTGTGCCAATTTTTAGTCAACAGAAAGTCTTAATAAAATTCTTAACATAAAGAGATACAGAGAAGACTTGATTATTTCTCTGAATATCACTGATTTGATGCAGCTTTTGAGGGCAGCTCCATCATCTGCCAGGGCAATCACATTGTATATGCAATTCCTGGTTCTGTTCTATTCTTTCTCCTTTTTATAGTCTCAGCCTTTCAAAGTGTAAATTTTAGGGGCATTCAATTATCCAAACTGTCCTGGAAACCAGGAATTCACATAAAATGCTGTGTGTGGGCTAATTAACCAGACTTCTGCATTGTCTTTTTTGCCTGTGCTGGCTTGAAGGTGTCTGTGAAGGCCCTGCATGGTCTTTTGGTAGAAGTCTGTCCAAAACACAGGCTATCCAACTCTGCAAGGGTCAGGGTGGAGATCTGCAAAAGAAGGTGACACAGCTATTGCAATTTCACCAGGTTATTGTCTCAACTGAATTGTAGTTGTTTGTGATGCCTGCTCTTATTATTATTCTTACTCTTATTTTATTAGAGATTTCTAATAAAATATCCTTTCTTGAATGGCATTGAAAATGGTTTGATACAGCTGCTATAAGCATTATCCTAGCCCTGTCCAAGTATGAATAAACAATTGCCTGAAATAGTGTTATCCTGACATTTGCAATACAAGAAAGAGTATTCCTTGTTTATACACTAGATTCTACTTCTCTACCTTTAATATTTTCTAAGGGCATAATATATATTGACTTAATCAGGAGTGAAAAATATGATGGCTGTTTTTTCCTCATTTATATCTGTAAAACTGCAAGGAAATTTCCATCAAGCAGAAGTTGGGTAGCTCCAGTATTGAAATACATGTTCTGTATAGAAACCACAAAACCACTATTTCAGATGTTTTGGACTGAAGACAAAGTAAAGAGGAAAATGCCTTGTCCTGGTCTCAGCAAACCATGTACCCAGAGAAATGTTATCAGCACATTAATGTAGGATGCTTGCTCACAAAGCAGAGCTCCCCTGCTGTCTGCTGATTGTAGTAATTCGAATCTCATACTCATTTTCAGTAATTGTATGTAGCAAGTTGTAGTATGTGATGGTTGCCAAATGCCTAACAAGAAGTAAAATATCTACCTATCACCTGCAAGAGACCTGCTAAGCTTCCAGAAAAAGAAATGACACTGGATGTGTTATTCATTAGAAATTATGATTTCTCCATGTCATTATGATCATGTATCATATTTAACATTAGTAATTTCATCAGTGTGCCGGTTTGAGGAAAATTTGGAGGAAAATATCCTCTGATAGAAGGCAGATTACAGCCACTCCTCCCCCAGCCAGGTTCGGGAAAGAAAAGAATTTTCCTTGAAGGAAAGTGAAGGAGAAAAAACCCTATTTATTTAACAAACACACAGAAAAGGACAATAATGCTAAATAATAAGATCTCTCGCTGTGGAGAGAAATCTGGGAAGATTTCAGAGTCCTTCTCTGGGTGTGGCCTCTCTCCTCCTCAGAGCTGGGTCGGTGGGCCCCCTTCCAGGGGCCTTGGAAGGAAAGGTCTCCCCTGATACCCTCTGGTGTTGTAAAACAGTCCCGAAGAGAAGGAGAAAGGAAAAAAAAACCAAAAGTCCCAGGAAAACTCTCTCCGGAGAAAAGAGCTGAGAGCTGGCTGGAAAGCAAGGATGCTTCCTCCACACTCCCTGCCACCGAGAGCCCAGAGAGATCTGTGTGTGTCCTTGAGCAATTGTTTTGAAAAGTTCGCCCAGTTTTTCTCTCGCACCCAGTCTTAAAGGCACAGGATTCATCTTCTGGGCATAGAGTGGAGATAGGGGATACACATCATAAAGTCACCCCAAGACAATCAGCAATGAAGCGTGTTTTTAAGCAGACAACAATCTGCAGCAGCTTTTATCTCCTGGGTAGTAGGAAGGTTCTGTCTTCATCTATATGTAGGTACTGTAATGAGATTTAAAAGAATTAATGGGATTGTTCTTTAATCCAACAGATCTTGAATGAAAATGCTGGTAAGGAACTGGAGCAATTGAAGATGAAAAATCAAAAGCTCACGCAAGAGAGCGAGCAGCAGAGTGCAATGATCGACGATGTGATGAGGGACATCGGTCAGAAGACAGCACAACTGAAAGTAAGTTCCATCCTGCCAGCTGTATCATTCCAGTGACATCTTACCACCTGGGGCAGGGATGACTTCAGTCCTTGTCCTGATAGTTCCCCATGGGTAGTTTTGGAGGAAACTTGAGTAGTTTTTAGGAATAGATCTGGCTGATGCTGGATGCCATTTTTTCTATGGCAGTACCACGGTCATGGTAGTGTCCAACCCTCTCACCTGACAATGTAGCACCTCTTCTCCTGGAGGAGTTGTTTCATAAAATACGTGAACCAAAATGCTCAACACACTCTGTTCATGAAGGATAGGTGGTCACAAATATGGGGTCTTTTTTCAATCCTGAGACCTTCAAACAATGAATTCAAGCAATGAATTCCTTACAATGATTAAAATAATTTAAATTTTGCCAAAATCCATTGAAAAATGTTAACAAATTTTAACAATGGTGTCCTGGATAGTTTCCACCAAAGGCAATCGCTTTCAACACTAAAATTTCTTCCCCCCCAGTATCAGTTGAGAAAGTTAAATATAAGTAACCAAGATGGTGTTTACATTCAGATCTAAATGTATTTTTTGCCTGACTTCACATTATTTAAGAGACATTTTACTCAGAAGCAGGTAAGCTTCAGTTGAGGAAGAATTAAAGGATTCCTGCATATTCTTTTTAGGGTACTTTGAGAGCCCTTGTGACAAAGGGTAATGTATAGATGTTGGATGCTATTATGTCATGTACCATATCTTGCATTTTGTGACATCATTGGGGTTAAAACACTAAACATTACAAAATTCAGGTAGAAAATAATTATCTTCTTGAGTTTTATCAAGTATAACTAATTTACCTAAATAAAAAACCTTCTTTTCCAATAGAGACTGTTAGTCTGATAGAAACTAACCCCTGACAGGATAAAAGCTCAGTTCACAACTAACACAACGTAGATGTTTCTGATTTAGATCCTTAATGGAGGATGGTAGGAGCTTTCTTTCTGTTGTATTTTATTTGGCAAACTGAAGGATGTTTTTCTTACCTATTTGAAAAACAAATTACTGTCTTTTCCAGGTTATCCAGTTTTATCATTACTTCTACCAATACCATCATTGTTTAACAGTTTACAAATATGACTTACATTTGGGACTTTAGAGTGTTAGAGGATTTTGATTCTATAATCTTAGCCTGTTTTCAGGAAAAGTTGATGGAACTTTTAGAGTCATGCACATGGACTTCTGGGAACAAAAAAATAGAAGATACTGCCCAGTTAGTAGTTAAGCCAGCTGCTAAAGCTCCTTAAGAGCCCCAGTCATGATATAGGATGCACTTTTTGTAGGGATTGTGCCTGCAATACCATCCTGAAATGTGCTGAGTGCTGGGCAATGGGAATTGTCAAAGTACTTTTAATCCTCTTGAAGGTTATTGTCAGCAAGAACTGAGGAGATTCCCATTCTCCCAGAGGAGACTTCATAGCAGGATTCCCCATCTCACAGAACCAGTATCTGAGGCTGTAAGTGGGACACTGGAGTCTGTGATGGCTGTAAAACCAAACAGTGGCACTGAATTATACAAAGAAGTTATATTTACTTCTTAAAGAAGTAAGGAAAAAGACTGATTTCTGTCGTGAAAATTGGTTATGTTTCCCAATAACCAGTTATGCAGTATTTTGATGGATTATTTTTTCCTCTATTTTAGAGCAAATGAGACAGAGTCTAGATTTTGCTTTTTCTTTAAAGCCATAGGTTATAAAAGGGTGGGGAAAGCATATACCTGCTATTTAGAGACATGCAATCAGACCACACTACAGATATCTTTCTCATCATAGTCACTGTGCCTAGTACTTCAAAGGAAAATAGAGCTGCCTGTGTTTAATCTGCAGGACTAATTGGGTAGTGCTGTGTGAGGTTTGCAGCTGGAGGTTCTTTATTGGTCATCTTCAGCCCTGAAGTGCAACATTTGATTATAATTTTCCTTTCCCAAGCTGGCTTTGTTTAAATTATTTTAAATATTGTTCAGTTAGCTAATTATCTTTCTGCAGCTGACCCACAGCACTTATATGTTTTCTTCCTGATTTCCATGGAGAAAGTGTATGCCAAATACAAAAGCATTTTTTCTTTCATTCTGTGGATGCTTTCTCTCCCCTTTCCTTGTTGCTATTCTGTAGGAGTCAGAGGATGAAGCAGCTCAGATGCGCCTTGAAATTTCAAAGCTGAGCAAAATGAGAGATGTTCTCCAGAATAAGCTGCGTACTGCAGAGGAACAAAAAGTTGATGCAGACCATGAAAGAAACATGCTAAAAAATCAAATAACCAGACTGGAGAAAGGTGGGTGCCTAACAGATGGGTGGATCTGTTTTCTGAGTTCTTTTAAGTTATTCTAGGTACCCAAATAAGCATTAACATCATCAACTGATACCGAGGGTTGTAAAACCCGTTCACAGCTAATTGAACTGGTCATATAATGGCAAGGCTTAAAAAAATGTCTACTAAATTGTTTCTGCATTTTTAACAGGTGTGCAATTTGAACCCATGATTTATTCCCTTTTCTCTTTTTCTCTAGAGTTAGAGACGGCCAAAAAGCAGGCAGAGATTGACAAGAGAACAACAGATGGGCTTGTGAGGGAAAGGGATGTGCTAAACCAGGTGAGTTTGCATTGGTCATGTTGATAAGCCTCACAGCTTGACAGTGAAATGTCCATAGCTTAAACATTCACAGCAACACAGAAATGTAGAATACATAAGGTTAAGTTAAAGATTTCAGATTTTCTTAAGCAGATGCACAAACTGCTTATTTTCTGTGCACTGACATAGTGTTACTATCCATAAACACACACAAGATTTCTAAGTTTTAACATATAAACTGTCAGGGAGTTCAAACTGCAAACCCATTATTTGGTATCCAAAGAGTTCATTACATCTGTGCTTTTACACTCTGTGTGTTATGAAGTTCAGTATTAATCTAGGCAAACAAAGTCTTTGCTAGTAAAAGAACAAACCAGAATGTTGATACACTGTGTAGCAGCTTGGCAGGCTGTTTGAGTATTAATCCTTGCTTTTAGGTCTGTTTCTCATACTGATTGTTTCCCATCAGCCCAAGGTTCTTGTACTTCAGCATAGCATCTCATGTTTATGGGCATTCCTGAAGTGTTATCTACTAAATTCAATGCTAAAAGATGATTTCTGGCGTGCTTTGTTTGGTGTAGATTCACTGTCCTGTGTCTTGAATCTAGCAGAGGCTCTGATTTGACAGGTAAAAAATATTTGTTTTGTATAGGGAAAAAATTTTGAAGTGGGACCAGGAAGCTGGATATCTTTTGCAAAGATAGGTTGATGTTTTCTGTTTAATCCTTACACAAAATTTTAAAGTAAGCTTGGTTAATTTCAAGCTTGAACTTCCTATTTAAGACATGAGAAGGAAGAGTATTTGGCTTTATTATTAATGTTACTGGCTATTGGCATGCTTTACAATCAAAATGCCTTAAAGCTGGTAAAAATTTTCCAGTCATTAGTTATATCCACTTGTAAACAATCCTGTCATTTTTTTTTGTAATGCAGACAGTAGTGTATTAACTTCAAATCAGAAAAAGCCTTATTGAGCAGCTGTGCTAGAGATTTCGTTTTTTAAATCATATTTGAGGTTCAAGTATTTCAACAGAACAAATTAGATAAGGGGTAATAACACTGAAAAGTCCATAATCCACTTTGACAATGGCATGCTTTTGTCATAGTGGTGACAGTGTTGCCTTTTCAGCTCTAGACAAATTATTTTTTGTTTCCTGTAGAACTTGATCAAGGCTACAAATGCCACTCAGAAGCAGATAGATTTGGTGAAGCTCCATGAACAGTCAAAACAGAACTTGGAAGCAGAAATCCAAAGTTACAAGACAGAAGCTCAGAAACAAAGGAAGATTATTTACCAATTGGAGAAGGAGAGAGAGAGTTACATCAATGAATCGAGTGAGCTCAAAGAGAAGGTAGAAACAGCTCTTTGTGCTAATGGCTCTTTCCTGTTTTACTCTCAAAACTGTAAAGATGATACATTACTTTTCTAACGTGCCAGAGGGAGAAAGCTTGGATTGGTGGTCTTCATACAGTTACAAATATTTCTTGTTCTCAGTGCATGATGCCTGCTACTGCTTCAGGTCTCTCTAGGGAAACCTTATCAGTGGGAGAGAGACATAAATTCTGTGAGAGACTTGGAGTCCAGCCCTGTATTGCTCTTCCTCAGCGATCAGTTGGGAAATGAAGCTGGGGCTGGAGTTCAGACCAAGGCCTCTTGACTTCTCATACATAGTCCCACAGTTGAAACTCTCATATGCAGTTGGAAGTTATACTTTGATTGTCCTGTCTTATCTGCAAAGGACCTTATCTTGCATATGACCACTGTCCTAAAATTGAGGCCAGTGAGAGCTAACAGTGCTCAACATCTTTGTAAGGTACTTAACATTTTGATTAAGGATTACTCCAGTGTGTGAAAACATCTCAGCATGTTCAAGATAGTCTGCAAAACAAGTTTTCCAGGAGCAGCTGCAGAGAAGTACTGCATAAAATTTGTGTTGTCTGCTGCCCATAATTATGTATAACTTTATTCCTGATGGAGTAAAATCAGGAACATGATTTAACATGTTCCATTAATTGCTGAGTATCACACTGAACAGCCCTCCAAGAAGCTCATTGATTTACTGGGATTAGCTTTCAAGTGGTTTCAATTCACAAGTTATTTGCTATCTTTTCACTGTAAAATTATCCTTCCAACTTCATGTGACCAGGGGCTTTTAAATCAGTTTGGAATGGTATATGCTCCATTGCCTGGAATACCTCTTGTCATTTCCTTGTAAATAATATTGCACAAAAGTGAGATTTGTCTTTGTTGCAAAGTCATATTTTGCTTCTTTCCCTCATAGTGCATTTCTAACAGTGTAGATATGAGTTAAGAACATCGTAAAGTAGGGCCAGAGAGTAATTCATAACACTCAGAACTACAAGACTCTTTCTTTTAATTCTGTTTCGGGTTGCCCATAATATTTTGAGGGTGAGAATGACAAATGTTTGCTTGCTTACTGTTTCTTTTTTTCCCCTGCCACTTTGGGTGTAAATTTTCTATCACTTCTTATAAGGCAGAGGCTCAGTAAATGGCTTATGACACTTGATGAGCCGTTTATATAATCATGCCTGCATTCTGCCTGCAAGTTTCCAAAGGACTTGCAGGATTCCTTGGCTCACCAAAGGGGCAATTCCTGACTCTGCTTACAGGTGAAGAGCAGCAAGAACAGTTTTGAGCACAGGAGTATGTGAGACAGTGGTCTTGTCCTTCAAGTCCAAAGGCAGGGTAGGAGGACACAGGATCAAGATTATTATGTAAATAGGTAATATTTAGGTTCACTGTTCAACCTATTCAGACTTGAGAAGCTGTGTCAAAACTACAGGAGTATTTCACAGGGGGTGGGGAATGAGCTACTGACGGCAGTAAGGCTATGGCCAGTCAGTGTTCTTCCATCACCCCTTGCCACCAAGCTGGTTTTACAGGAGGTTGCAGCCCACCTTTGGAATTGCATAAGAGCTGGAAAAGAGCCAAACCCATCTAAGCCCAAAGGTGTAGCCATACTGGCTCTGAAAGCTGTCTGGCTATTTATAGCAGCACAGACTCGACAGAGCTGCAGAATTCATATTTCAAAATCATCATTTACTATTAACTCATGAGCAGAGTCAGCAAAGTTACATACACAACAGTAAAATATTTTTGGGGTGAGAATACATGCATTCAGACTTCCTCTTCTAACTATTCCCTTGGCTGACTGCTTATTTTCAAGTCAATGTTACTTGTTGAATACTCTTACTTCTAGATTAGCTAGCACAAGTAAGAAAAAACATCTGTTCTTTTTGTCTTTGTTATGTAAGCCTGTATTACTGAGTACAACTGTTAGCAGAATATTTCTTTTTTGAATTGAAGTTCTTAAACTGTGAAATCTTGGTTTCTCTGTACAAGTCTTAGGCTGCTGAAAAGGAGGCAGTGAAATATACCTTTCAGTCCCATCTGAACTGTTCTGACTGTGTTTTCTGAGGGGTCACAAAACTGGTCTCTAACATGTTGGCTTTTTTCAAATAAAGCCTTTTAAAATGTTAAGTTTACAGTTAACAACCTATCCAGGAAAATGAAAAGATATATTTCCTTTTTAAAATTCACATAATCTTTTGGAAAACCCAATGTTCAATAGGCATATCATTAGGGCCATGGCAGCACTTCCTGGAGTGGTTAAAAATGGATAAGCAAGTAAAGAGCACGATTATGGACATACTGAGTAGCTTCATTGAACTAAACAGGTAACCAGTAGTGGATGATAGTTAAGTGTACAGGTAAAAAAGCTATGAAGATGCAGGAAAAACTATGAATACCAAATCCTTTCTGCTTAGCTTTGGGCCCCCATTGCCAAATCTGAGAAGTGTAGTGTGCCTATCAACTAAATAGGCATTAAGGATGCTCAGCCTCCCACCGGGCTGTGTTGTGAAACACTGCATGTATCTTTTCTGTATTTATAAGAAAGAATTATTTGGGTTTATCATTCCTGAAAAAGAAAAGTCAGCATCCAGCCTGTGAGCACAACTCAGAAAACTTCGTCGGCAATCTTACTGCACTTATATTGTATCAAAACCAAGTAAAACACTTACAATGCAGTGACCTACTTTCAAATCTTGCTCCAGCCTATGATCACCATAGTGCAGATAGAAACATTCCTTATTGATTTCTTCTCTGTGCTGTTACTATTGGCAGATTGTTTAAACAGCAAAAGAAAAGGCAGGAGTAGGTTATAAACTGGAACTGTGTTTTTGTATTGCATTGTAAGCAGTTCCTGGGATCATCTGAAGTCAGCTACAATGTGCTGGAATTGTATTTCTGCTTCTGTAATAAAATTTTCAATATTTAGCTGCCCCCTATCTTCAAAGTTGGTTGGAGGTACCTGGTAGAATATTTAATTATTTAAGCACCTGCCCCATAGTTAGGCCTCCCTAAGGCTTTACTGCTAAGGAAGGGCCAACACTGTAAACTGCAAACTTTGCAGTTACTGACTATTTGATGTAAACATTTGTTTTCTTCTGCTGCTTTGACAAATAAACATGAATTTTAGCCCAAACCTCTGCCTTCAAAAGTGGAGTCAGGAGAATTGGATATGAACTGCATTTGGAAATGGACTTCTCTCCTGGATTTTGTCCGTATGATTCCTCAGCTTTTTTTAAATGCCTAATCTTTTTCCTAGCTTTAAGGATGGCATTGTTTTCTCCTCCTGGGTAGTGAACCTGGTAAACTATG
This sequence comes from Daphoenositta chrysoptera, assembly GCA_013397915.1. Classification (NCBI taxonomy): domain Eukaryota; kingdom Metazoa; phylum Chordata; class Aves; order Passeriformes; genus Daphoenositta; species Daphoenositta chrysoptera. The sequence goes on from VZRO01002108.1 coordinate 21,214, forward strand.
TTCTTGATGAGTTACTCCTTAGTATTGTTTTTATTTCTTATTTTTCTGTAATGCTGAATTCTATATGAATGCTGCTTCCTTGAGCTCCTCAGTTTTCAGCTTTGTATAGCAGGAGAAAGGTTCTTGGTTTTTAAAAAAATGATTTAGAAGCTTATCATAATGATTAGCAACTCTGTATTTTTGCCCCTCTAACCTAGCTATTATTATGTATTTTTGTGGTAGTAGCTGCTTAATAAAGGTGTCTATAAAATTTTGCATTTTTGTTTATTGATTGTTTATTGATTCTGCATATGTGATCATCTTCTTTCTGTAGTCTACAATACTTCATTCTCCTTAGGTAATCTTCATGTAACTATTTCTAATCTTTCATAGAATAACTAATGGTGATTGCCTACTTATTTAGATCAAGTGTAAGTTACATTAACTGACTTTCTTATTATAGTAATTACATATGAACAGTTTGTTATCATCAACTGTTTGTGATCACGTGTTCATTAAAAAGAATTGGGTTGTTAGAATGTAAGAGTACATGCAGGGCTTCTTGGAAAAAACATGTGTGTTAATTCATCTTATCATACAGCTGACATCCAAAACAACATCCAAAATATAGGTTTGCTTCATAAATACACAAAGTCTATTCTTGATGGAAACTGTTTATGTTGATTTTATTGCAACCACTCTGTGGTGATACTTTCTTTCACTAGCTTGTTGTCAAATTAAGTAAGTGCACCTCTATAAGTTTTAGTCTTGAGCAAAATCTATGTATCAGATTAAAATACAATGTTGTCCCACATAAGCAAGTCAGAAAGCTAAAATTTGTATGTGGACTGGAGTAATTTTCAGCTGTAGTTAAAACTGCTTATCACAGAGATTTGAACTTGTCATCTTAGAAGAAAATCACAAACTTTGTTCTGTCCTTCTAATCTTATGGTGATGGTTTAATCATGTTAATTTCTTTCCTTTCCTTTTGCTCCAGATCCTCCATAACATGAAAGATCTTGAAATACATCAAATGCAGCTCTGCGACTATGAGAAGGAAATACAAGTGCAAGGGATTAAATTAAAACAGCAACAAAACCTTTGTGAAAATCTGAGAGCAGAGAGAACCCTGTATAGTAAAAATCTGATTGAAGCTAAGGTAGAAAGATACATTTTTCCTCGTGTTTCTGCTCTTGTTTTTTTTTTCCTGATTTAATTTTAATTCGTTAAAGGAAAGCTTGGTGGATCAATGACAGAAGTGGTTTCTTCATTCCTGTGGGTTTGGGGAAATGAATTTTTTAGGTCCTGAAGTTTTATCTACACCATTTGTATTTGGACTGGAAATAGGAGTCCACAGTCTTCATGTGCAAATATCCCTACTTCAAACCATGTGTAAAATCGTGGTACACTGGAGCTACGGAATCATAAAGCCATCCTGGCTCCAGTCTGTTTTATCCCTTTAGGAGTTGTATGCATGCATGTGAAATAGGGTATAAGGGGAAGAAGATTGCCTCCTTAGCCCTGAATGAGTATGCACATTACTGTGAGTAATGATTAGGAAGCAGAGAGAACACTTTCCCAGCTGAAGTGGAATTTTCTGACAAGAACCAAATGCTTCCACCTTGCTTGTTCCTTTCAGAGAGTGTCATTTTCCTCAGGAGACAATTCTCTCCATTCGAATCCCTCCTTGGGGATCTCACTGACAATACTAGAAGAAAAGAACAGACCACTTAAGGATATATTCTGTTATTCTGATGTAAAGATCTAAAATACTACACAAATCCTATTGTAATTGGCAGACATTGGGACCCTGGATAGCTGTCGTTTACAGCCTTGGGTTATTTCCGAATAAGTATTTATGACATAAACATGTATAGTAAATTACAAATTTATACTTAGGTTTGAATAGGTAGGTGTTTTCTTTGAGAAGCAGATAGGAATGAACTGTCAAAGTTCCTTTCCAGCTGTGTGCTGAATTTTATGAGGAATGAACCATTTTGCCATTTATGTGGGACGCTTCACTTGACCTTAGTCAGCCTCTCATCAGTGGATGCGGTGTTGCGATTCTTGCTGCTCCCAGACAATCTCTCAGGAGAAATAAGGTTGAAAATCACATTGCTGATTTTTTTTCCTAGTTATTTTTATTTTAAAACACACAACATAAATTTGGTTATTTATAAAGAATGGGCATCTATGTGCTGAGTTAGAAAATGGAGCAGCCTTTTGGCCATTGGGTTTTGAATGTTACGTGGTGGTAACACTGTGCTGTTCGCAGTTCCAGTTGTTACATCCCAGTGCTTAGACTTTAACAGCTTACTTGTCATACTACAAAACTCTTTCAGCAAGTCCTGTGAGAGAAAATAGCTGACCCCAAAAGATCTTTTGGCCAAGGCAGTGTTATGTTTAGCAATGAGAAAAATAGCTATTCAATGTTCAGTAACAGGTCAGCCAGTCATGAAAGAAAAAAAAAGAGGGTTGTTTTAAACTTTATGGTAAATTCTTTCTCCTTTTGGGAAGTGAAATTGCACAAGCTTATTTAGATAAAGCTAGATGCAAGTATTTTTGGATTGCTTAATGTGAAATGATCTCATGCCCACCTTGCCAGTGGTCTCCAGAGTATCATAATATTCAAGTCAGTAAAATGGAAAAGGCGTCCTGGAAGGCTGTTATTATGATATAAATACCTGATGCTTTCATCCTGGGGGTTTCTTTTGGTGTTAGGAGTTCATTTATTTTAGAAAGTTGATTAGGAGACCAGTTTGCAAAATTGTGTATTCTTACTGTTCTACATTAAGTAAAGAATAAAAAATTTATTTGGGTGTGTCTGGGCTCTATATGCTAAATCTCTGTCATCTTTTACAACACTGACGAGATTTATAGGCTATGCAGCTAAGACAGCTTTTAATAACTTTTGCTTTCACAAAAGTGACTGAACATGCAAACAGTTGGGCCTAATGACATATTACTACTAATCAGTGCTTTCTCTGTGCTGTTTGGGTGAAGATTACCATGACTCAAGATCTTGGTTAGCTACATTAAGCACTTCATGCAAGAAAACATCCTTCATTAGTCAAATAAATCCACACTCATGGTGGACAGTGCTGAAAGGACTTTAAGCTACCCTGGTTTGGTACTGGAAGAGGATGTATTCACATGAGAGATTATGATGTCCTCTCTGTGAGGTGGCAGGTTCTAGCAGAGGAATAATAGCCTCTAAAGCTGCTTTCATTACATCCAGAAGAACATGTCTGTCTAAGCATTAACTGTTAGGTTCCATTTCATGGCATAACATGTCCCTGTGCTGAGCTGAAATGTTCATTTTGTGCAGGCAGGCACCTTTGTGCTGTGAGTAGAAGTATTCCTACTGACCTGACCTCTCTACAGTGCTACCAGCCCTTTTGCTCTGTGTTTGAGCCTAAAGCATATGCTAAATATCCTCACAGAACCTTCTCAAACGCTGAGCCCTCTTTTGCCCCTTGCACCTCTGTGCAAGCTAGAATATGTTGGTATCTTACTTAGGGCTATGTTTGCTTGCACAAAACCAGCTTCTCTCCAAAGATTTGTGCCCAACTATGTACAACCTTATTGGAAAAGCACATTATTAGAAGCATGAAAACAGATGGATATGATCAGAATCTTAATAATTTGGATTGACTGCTAGTTCTTATAGTGTGTCCAGCACTTTAAATTAAATGGCTTACTGAACTCATGATTGATGGTCATTATTTTTGTCAGTGAATCTTTTAAAGGCTTTTAAATTACAATGTCATGCTGGCATAAACAAAAAATTGTCATTTAATGAAACTGTTTTGTTCTGTTGGATTAAAAAGTGATGTCTTATAGTAGGTACAACAGATCTACTTTCAGGCATCGTGGCTGCATTTTCCAACATCTAAACAGCCTGAACTCCTCATCACAAACAACCTCTTGTTTTAACCCTTTCTGTAATGACACTTCCTGTTCTATTAGGATGAAATAGCAGAAATGAAGATGAAACTGAAAGCTGCCACACGTCAGCTGGATCAGCTGAAAGACGAGCTGAAAGAAAAGGATGTGGCCCTTGAGAAAGCACATGTGGAACAGGAGCACTCAGAGAGTGAGAAAGAGTCATTGAAAGTAAGACCCTTGACACATACTTTCTTGCAAAGGATGGATTCCATGATTTCACAGACTGCATTGTGTTCTGACCTGTGGTAGTTGTTTTGCTGTATTTTAATAAACTAGTCTGTAATTGAAGCACAAGAATTCAGTATCCTTTAGAGATACTATTTGCAGAAATCTGTGTATCTGACAAATTTAATCTCTGCCTATAATTATAATAAAAAAGTCCTGAATTGTCTGTTGGAAGCTTTAAATCTCTTGGTGACTGAAAATTTTTTACTAAAAAGATCCATTTTGCTTGCAGAAATGTTGATTTTGGGGATAGACTGATTCTAGCAAACTTTTTAATGTAGACTTTTATAACCCAGCTTTTTCTTTTTAAGAACTTTTTTCTTTCTACTGTTTTTAAGTGCAAACCCCATTATATTGCACTTCACAATGTTGTATTTCTATGTAACTAGCAAGCATTAGTCTTTTGGGAGTTAGGCAGTGCCTTTTAGTAGGTCCCGCTGCACAGAAAGTTATTTTAATATTGTGATATAAAGCAGCAAGAACCTGTCTTAAATCAAAGGATATCTGAGCTTGAAGCTCAGTTTCTTCTTCTCAATGCTGGCTGCAGCCCATCCTTAGATAAGCTATTAGATTTGTGGTGGTATCTCAACCCAATTTGCTGCACTCTGAAAAGATTTAAGAAGTTGTGTTCACAGGAGTTTATTTTTAATCTTCACTAAGCACAAAAAAACCCCCCAAACAATACCAGGAGAAAACGCAAACAACACCCCCAAAAACCCAGAAGTTCCTTGTCACTTTTCACAATGTTTTCTTTTGTCAGTTTATTGCTTTGCTGCAATGACTCCTTGAGTTTTCAGCCTCTCTCAGCACATTACAGTTATGACAAGATGTCAATAGGACTTTGTAAAAGGGTGATGAATTTGTATTCTTGTAGCTGGTCTGTCTCAGAGATGTTCTATCAGTGATGGAGAAGTCAAACAGCATCTCATTTCCTGTGTGCAGCTTTCTGCCTTAACTAGTTCCCAGTTCTGTCACATCACCCCAGAACTGTCTGCCATTTATTTGACAAACATATTTGCTACATGGTTTACCCACTCAATTATTCACCAGCAGGTTTGTCCATACATTGACATGACATTACTGACTTGCTTCAGGGCATTGTGGTCTGCTACCTGAGTGTCACTGCTGAGTCCTAAACCAGAAGAGAATTCAGAGGGAGCTGATTGTCACACCCACAAAAGAAACCAATTATTTGTGTTGCAAGCTGGCATCAATTTGTCCTGTTTGCACTGATGTGAAGGAAGTAAGAAAGCTGTTCCTGGGAAATAAGTTTAAAGAATGTGCTAAATCACGGAGGACTGGGATTCATAGGAATGAGGTTATACAGATATGCTCGCCTCAGGTGGCATAAAGGCCTTAAAATGTGTAATCCTGGTAAATCCAAGCTCTGTTAAGGCCAGTACAATGCCATCTTTTGGCTTCAGTTGGCCTTCATACAGGGCTACAGGTTAGAGTTGTTTGACAAAGGATCTGAATATTGAAAAAAATCTATCTATGTCCCTCAAGATTTGAGCTTCTGGCAAGTCAAGTGCTTTGTATAATTTTGTAGATGCTTATGCATATTTTTTGGTTAGCATTTTCTGGAAATCTGAGTGTAAAATCTGAATTGTTGTTATTTCAGCATTCTGTGTTCAGTCCCAGTTACAACTTCTGTAAAACTCCTGTTTTCCTCCCACCTCTAGTATAGTATACCAATAAAAGTATCACTTACACCAATATTTCAGAATTTAAACAAGAATTTAGTTTGAGTTTCGTTTGAGGTATTGGTATAGGTCCCATATATATTATTCTTTCTTGCTGACTGTTCTTCAGTTCTTACAAATTCCCTGAACCAACTTCAAGTGAGCTGTCCTGATTTACAGCACTTTCAGACATGGCCATTTTTCTGCTTGCACAGTGACTGGGTTTATTCATTTCCTTTTCTCTTACCTCATGTGCACAGACCCTCGCACTGTGGTTCTTAGCATATTTAATCTAACTGAAAGTCCTTGTGTGGCTTTAAGTATTTATGTTCCTTACTATACAAGGCAGTTGAGATTTATTTTAACTGAGTGCATTCCAGTGAGGAGATTTGTTTATATGAATGTTTGCTGACCACATCTAATGTCACTTCTTGTTTACAATTCGTATTTTTCTGACATAAGGAGATCATAGAATTGTGATCTATTAAAAAAAATATTATCCAGCAATGCCGAACGCATGAGCTGTTTTACATTTGTGGACAGCTTTTGCACAGTGTTGATTGCATTTCAGGATGAAGTGACTTGCATTTTTATTCAGCTGATGAATTCTGATGAATATCTGACACTGAATAAGAGAGCTATGTCTTGCACATATGGGAAAATGAGAATTTTATTAAAGCAAATAAGAATGGAACAAGCTATTTTATTACGATGATGGAACTGTTTCTGTCTTAAATCGATGTTTTTGCAGGTGCAGCCTTCATCACAGCCTCATTCTTTCAGCATTGGATGATGCTTGTTCCCAAAACACTGCTTAAACATCATCCTTTATAGGGGTCAGAGCTGTGGCAAAGTCTTTGAGTTGAGGCTTGAAAGTTTTCCTATCTATGAAAATGAGCTGTGGTCAGCTAGTTCCACCTTGGTTCTAATTGCCTAGCAGTGATAAAAACTTCTAATAATCCAGGAAGACCCTATTAGTTTTTATCTACATACATGCCTTGAATTATAGATGTTGTGACAGTGGGATAGAATGATTGGGCACATTCCAGTGTTAGTTTGTGTTAGTGCTGTGCAGCTGCTGTTGCAGTGCATTGCTGCTCCTTTGCTTAGGGACAGCCCCTCTTTTCACAGTCTTTCCTCATTTACACATCCACTAAACTAAGTGTTATGGCTCTTAAACTTTTCTGTTCCCTTCCTGGTTGCCACCAATTCTTTTATTCCATTCTGAAGCCTTTCTTGAATTGATGCTACTTTGTATTATACAGCAGAGATTGTTGCCCTTTTCAGCAAGGTGAACTGTTCTTTCTCACATCCCAGTGTGACTGAATAACAACTCCATTGAAAAGCTTTCTAAATATGACCTGTATAATTAAAAAAAATAACTAAATGAGGCATCCCTGAGTTACAACTTGAGCCATTGTCATAGATAAAAATCCTTTCAAATTTCTATTGTATATAAGACAATTATATTAAAATAGTATTTACAGTATTTCTTTATGGGTCTTCATGCTTGTTTGTCTTGGTGATTAGTTTTCAAAAACTAACAAAATACGTACCTCCCAGGAAGCTAAAAGAATGTATGAGATATTTTTACCTAACTCTTCACTGTAGGTTTATGTAAGGGGAAGTTATTAATTAACAGTTTACTTATATTCTTTATCTCCATCAGTCAGAACTGCTTAAGTTGACAAAACAGGCTATGGAAACCAAAGCCTATATAGAAAATCAGGAGGCAGAAGAGAAAAAACTCCTAAAAATCATTGCTGAAGCTGATGCAGAGAGACTGAAGCAGAAGAAGGAATTTGACAAGGTAGGAATCTCTAATCTGAGTTTTCAAATACCCTGCATTCTGTTCCCTCATTTGTCTAGTGTATTTTTAAGATGATTCTTAGCTACTGTGAATGTGGGACTACTAAAGATTTATAGTGCCATTAAAACCAAAATGTTAGGATACTGAAGAGAACAAAATCTGTAGTTTGTACTATTCAGTTGACCGAACCCTTATATGGGAAATTATTAGGTTCCTGCCATATTTCTTTAATTAATAACAGTAAAACCTCTTAATGTACGTGATTTTGACTGATACAAGTATTGCCATGATACTCTGGGACTGTGTGAAGAAGGGTAACTGAGCTCATGGCTTTGCCTGTGCCCACAGGTGCTCAGCGAGAGGCACGCCCTGGGCACCCAGCTCATTCGCCGCAACGATGAGGTGGCTCTGCTCTATGAGAAGATCAAAATCCAGCAGGCCATCCTGAACAGGGGGGAGACCGAGTACCGCCAGAGGATGGAAGACATGCGGATTCTCAAGCTGGAGATCAAAAAGCTTCGGCGCGAGAAGGGAATACTTGGCAGGAGCGCGGCCAATGTGGAGGAGCTCAGGTAGGAAACCCAGCAGAACACATTTCCATAGTGACTGCAGCCATGATTTTGTGTTTGAGACATAAAATATGGTTTATACATTGTACAGACTTGTATCAACAAGCATTATACCTTGGAGAAGGGGTTTGTTTGGTTTGACCTCAAACACAGACTGGATTAAATTCATAAAACAACTTATCAGCAATTAGGAAAATTAAATATGGAAAGGAGGAAAGATGACATCTTGGCCAAAGTTGAAATATTTTTCATATTTCCCCTTGTACTGTGAGTTACTGCCTACAGAATAAACCTGACAGCAGCAGAAAAGGTTCATAGTTCAGTGAGCTACTTAGTGGTACAGTGGTACAAGGCCTAGATTAGTGGAACTCCTTTTGGTTAAGTAATCCACAGAGTATGGGAGACACTTGACATATTTATAACAAACCCCTTCCAGATTTATATGCAGACATGATGTCTGAGAAAGATTTAGTTAAGTTTTCATTGAAGGTTGTGGTTCTTTAAAACAGCAGTTTAATAGCCCAAGCCTGATTTATCTCCTCCTTCTCTGGCTTAATTCTTCCTTACTTGTTTGCCCTCCTGTATTTGAGGTGTATGCTTTCCTGATTGGAAACTGTGGTCATTTTCTAAGAATCAGTCTTGGTCTGTAAAGAGAGGCAGTTATGTTTTTAGCAGATAAACATTTTACCAATCCTATGTAGCTACCACAGTTTTGGGTGAGATCTTTAGTTCATCAGTATAATTCCGTGGCTTTCAGCAGAACAAATTAACTTCAGTCCACGGTCACTCCCATTGACTCCAGTGGAATTATGCCAGTTTGATTTGGTGAAACAGAAAGGAGAGCTGGGCACACGACGTTAGCAATTGCAGTTTTCATCGACTGACTGCAGATAGGAATGGGATTTGAACTTGCTGCCCAAATGCATTCAGCCGAAAGTCTGTTACTGTATTGAAACTCAGTGGCAGTATTGAAGTGTAGTGTGCTGCATGCCATGATGGGTGGATCAATTCTTGCTAACTGCAGCAGCAATCTCATACTTTAATGAAGTCCAAAACCATCATGAAAACTGCCTGTCGAAAAGACTCCATTTATCACTTGTGCTGCTAATTAGCTTTCCCGATTTGCCAATTGGAAATGTGTGGTTTTTTTCCTCTTCCATAACCTTGTCCAACCTCACAGTTAAAAAAAGGCCTTTTTCTCTCTAGTGAGCTAAGTGCAATTCTGAGCTTAGTAGGAAGAGATTCAGTGGTGGAGGAGGCACATCACAATCTTCCACCCCCTTTTGATCTTGGAGAATTTAGACAACCCAATCACTAAAGTGATAAGGGTCAGATCACTGCAAAATGTGCCTTTTTTCCCTGCCCCTCAACCCCCTATCCCCACCATAAAAGCCTAGTGGTCAAAGAATCTTGGTAGTGCTCAATTAATTTTAAATTCAGCAACAAGTCACCTCTGAAATTCTTTGAGGAGATGTAATAAAATAAATCAAACTGCAGTTCTCTTAGGAATGGTGTCCATCCTAGTTAGGTCCTAGAGTATGTTTTATTTAATGGAGCCATGTAGATTTTAAACCTTTCAAACACATGCTGTTAGATTCAACACAGGAGTAACTGGATATTACCCATAACAAATTTGTAGGTTGATGAACTAACTGTCCTTCTGGCCTTAATGTACATGGCAGGATGTGAAGAGTGAGGTCCAGTAGTCTGTGGAGTAGATCCCGCAGGAGCCTCTTTTCTGAGCCATTCTTAATAAAGCAAGTAAAGAGTTCCAAGGGTATTATCTTATGGTTCCACCTGTTTAATGGTATCAGTGTTGATAGGTTTTGCCACCCCAGTATTGCTGTAGTGGCAAAGTGACTCTTTGTGCTTTCCATGTAGTGCTTCCTGTGCACCACAGTGCATGGGACAATGATTTGTTAATGTCCACATTAGTGCCTTGGTCACACTGAAGTGTTTTTGGTCTGGTTTGTTTTTTTTTTTCCTTTTTGCTTTTTGCTGGTCTTCAGATGGGAGTTTAATCACATGCAGAAGGAACTGTTACGGGAACAGACTCGTTGCAAAATTTTGGAAGAAGAACTGCAGAAGCCCATACAAGTTCACAGATGGAGAAAATTAGAGGTGATGTGTGAGCATTTTGTGTTCCCAAAGCCCCTATTAGCAAATTAGTGACCCAGCAAAAGCCTGTTTCATTTACTGTTACGCAAATGATGTGGAGGGACTGAGCAGACTGAAATTTCCATAGTACCAATGGAATCCTTACCTGCTGAATGCTTTCCTTGCACAATGCAGTGTTATTTTGGTGTCACTTTCTCAATGAAAAATTGCAGGGGGATTTGTAAAAAGACAGTCAAGTGCTAAAGGGGCTAAGAATGCATTAGGTGAATTTAGAAGGGGGTGATTCCTTAACATGGGTGGTGAGAAATAGGATGATAGGGGAAATATACAATCCTGCCCTCACCAATTAGGGAGATGTATATGGGAAGAAAGCCAGTAATTGAAAGATTCATAGAATAGGTAGACTGGGGAATGGACAGATAAGAAATCAGAAGGTAAATTACATCTGAGGAGAAAAGGAAGAGGCCTCCACATAAACAGTGGTGGACTCCCAAAGATAGTAATTCCAGGTAATGTGAGTTCAACTGCTTTACATAAACAGCAAATCTAAGTTTTCACACTATTTGAACCTGCCAAGTGAAGGGGAAAAATAAAAAATCCATCAAGCATAGACCAAATATATGAACATCAGTTGGCATCACTGGATATTTTTGATGTAAGTCAGTGCCATCTGAGATTCCTCTGTTGCATGGATCTCTGATCTGATGCCAGCCTGGGTTGCTTAGCTGCACTAATAATGAGTGATAATGTGCTCAGTCCCTGCAGAAGCAGAGCTGAGTTTTTTGACTGTGCTTACTAGCATGATAGTGAATTTCTGATCTTTCTGTGCTGAGCTTAAAGTTGGATGGTGTGATTAGCTTTTTTCATGGAAGGGAGATATAATGCAGGATGCTGATCTAGGTTAAACACATCTAGGTACAATCTCTAGCAGCACTTTGTAACAAAGAAAAATCAGGCCAGTCAAAACAGTCAGTGGTGGGAAAATGAATGATGAAGAGACTGATAATGGGAAATCATGTCTTTCCATTCTAGGTTACTGGTTTGTATTTGGAACACAGAAAGGCCAGCAGATGGCAAGATCCATATGAAATAATCCTGATGGGGTTTTGGTTCAATTCCTAATGAACAAACACTCTCATATCACTACAGTTGTCACAAATTGGCACCATGCTTGGGCAGTGATATAAAAAAATCAAGGACTGAGTGGATCACGGAGACTGGTCTACTTTTTAGCCTGGTTTCTCAGGAAATGATGTTGTGTTGTGAGCTCTGTGTGTATCTGTGTTAGTGTCCTAGTTACGCTTGAATTGATTAGTCAATTTAGATAAAATCAGACAAAAGATTAAGAGCAATGAGATACCAAATTCCTTATAAGCTCAAGCAAATATAAGAGGGCAGGACTTTATTGGAGCCTTTAATGCAGTGTGAGTTTCATCCTTATGAGACACCACATGAGAGAGGAAAAACCAGATGGGAGAGAGGGGTTATGAGTCCCTGAGTGAGGAAAAGCTTCAGTCGGAGTTCGCCCTTCATTAAAAGATCCAACAAGAAAACACAGAGTACTGGGAAAGTAAGCTTTGCTGGCTGCTCCTCACACAATTCTTTGCTCCTTAGAGCTTTCTCCAAATTCAGTCTGTGCCAAAAGAATGAAAAGGAAGGGATGGAGAGGCAGATATCTACTAGCTCCTGGTCTTATGGGCTATGTACATAGAGGGCAACAGTAGAGTGCAAACACTCTGTCACCATTTAAAGTATTTAATTCCATTGAAGAATAAAATTTCACGTGTATGGACACTTTAGAACCCCATAATAATTCATCAGTGTAGCCCCCAAATTTGTTCCTCTTAAATTCTCTGCCTGTTTCAAGAGTAAATTGCAGTTAGTCTTTCTTTTGTTCAATAGAAAAAACTCCCTCTCCTTAGAGACTAAGTTGGCACTGTTTGAAGTTCTTGAACAGCAGGAATTACTTGCACTGCTCTTCATTTGTCAGTGGACAGTTCCAGTTGCTGCTAAAATTGATATACTAAGTTCCAGGACTGCTTGTATGCACAGAATTAAAAAAAATAGCTGAATGTGTCATCCCCTAGTCCCCCTTTTATACTTGTTACTTTGAACACTGAGATATTATGGTTTTCATTTTCAAAAAAGAAACAGTAACTTGTTTAATTTTTGAGACTCCCTTGCTCTTTCCTAGGCCAGTGACCCCACTACCTTTGAGCTGATTCTGAAAGTACAGAGACTACAGAAGCGACTTATCACCAAGACAGGTGAAGTGATAGAGAAAGAATTTCTCCTTCAGGTACTGCAGCATCATTATTTTATTGCATCTCAGTAATATATTTGACTTACCCTGCATTCTCTGTTTACTGACATGTGCTTCCTGAATGGTATTTAGATGCATGACTGTGAATTTCTTTTGCATGCCCTTTAGGTAGCTTTAGATGGCAGCACTGACTCACTGAAAGAGAACAAACAGCATCAGATTAGTTGATTTTTATATTCTGGTTACTGCTACCTGGTTAACTCTGGGAAATCCAGTTAAAGGTTGGCTTTAGTTTATTCATGTCATAAATTAGTCTTCAAGTCAGTCTTAGACTTTCTGAAAAGCTTCTTTGTAATTTTAAACAAGCCTGTTATGACCAGAATGTGAAGGAAAATTCCTGTTTGATTCCATTTGTGCTTAACTTGGCTTTTGGCAGAAGTAATCCTAAAGAGTTTGTGTGAATTAGGTATGCTGCTGTCTGGGGCATGTTTGATTTCAAGGTTTTTGTGCTGAACTTTGACAAAAAAATAATTTTTGCGATAGCTTATCTTTTTTTAGCTGTATCAGATGTCCCTTAACCCCAGTGGTAACAGTAGGATTTATGTTGTAGAATGGAGGACAGACTGTATTCCTGCAGTGCAAATGTTGCTATCAAATATAACAGGGAAGGACTCTTTGGGCTTTAACCAGAGGTGTAAATCTGGTCTCTCTGGTGACTGTAGGGATAGCTACAGATTACCAGCTCTAGGTATGATTTTAACATCCTAAATACCCTAATTGTCTTGATGCCTGTGTTGGGTATCACTCACTGGAGAGTAAAATGTGACCTGAATCTCCCTCTATCTTGAGAAGAAGCTCAGCAGATCTTATCAAGACAGGGTTTGTCTCTATTTATTGTTTCATAGGAAAACATTGATCTGAAGTTTAATTTGAATGTAATGTATGGTGTACTATTCCTCTACTTGGAAAAAATGTGATCTTTGTTGCATAGCACTGAAATGCTGTCGTTGAAATAGTTAGCTTAAAATGTAGTAAAAATAGCTTCAAATTTACTGTGCTTTACCCATGCACAAACCCAATTCTGTTAGATTTGACATAGTCTCTATTGAGTATCTTGCCTTATCCTTACTATGCTCCCATTTTGTTATTATCTTTATTTTCAGCTGAAGCACTGAGATATAGAGGTATTAAGTTGCCTGCCCAAGAAAATCTTTGAAATAGTGGCTTTGAAATTTGAGCCTACATTACTGTACAAGCCATTGGTATAATCTTTCTGTCTCTGAAATGGTCCTTCTATGGCAACTCTATGATTTTTTATTGTTTTTCTAGATTTAAGACAGAATTTGGCTATTAAAAATCTAATTATTATAGCTAGAATTGCTAATGAGTTCCTTTGTGTTCTTAATTCAGGCACCAATTTCCTGTGTAACAATGCTGAAATGAAGGTTTCTTTCGGAGAAATAATAGTAAAGACCAAAAATACTATGCTCCACATTGTGTTCAGGGATTTAACATCATCATTTCTGAGCTCTTTTCTGTTTTTCCACGGTGTTTTGAGTCCTCCACAATGACTGAAATAGGGCTCTTTCATAGCAGGGTGTGGGTACGAGGAGGTAACCAGAGATGGAAGACAACCCCCAGCTCATTTCCTCTGTGCCACTGGACAGCTCACTGGCACAGTGATCACAAATTCAGTGTACTAGCAGAGCTGCTTCTGCTACGTGTCTGCATAACCTGGTACAAGGCATTTTCATTATTCTTTGGACTGGTTTTCCATGGTATGATGATAGTATCTCTTTTGTAAAATCATACCCTGATACTCACCAAAACAAAACCCTCGCTAATAACTTACTGAACTGATGTTTTCGAATTTCAAACTGCTGTGGTGAAGGAGCGAGCCTGAGGAACACTTCCAGCAGAAGGAAATGAACAGAGCAGTAACATCAGCTTTCTGGAGAGAACTGAGTTTCACACTCCAGGAGGGGGGCTTCACTAGACCACCTTCTGGGCAGTTTGAAAGATTTGAAGTGTTTTTGAAGTGAAGTATTTGAAAGATGGTGTAGGATTTGATCCTGACTGAACTTTAGAATTATGGGAAACAGTAGCAATTTAGCTCCAATTTCAGGAATTTTTAATTCTGTTCCCTCAATATAATTTGTTTGTTGAGAGAGTTTGTCTCTGGTTTTGTTTTTTTGGTTTTTTTTTTCAATACTGGTAAACCCCTCATGCTTAAAGGCATTCAGCATCTTTTTATTATGGGTCTCTCCTGGAAGTCAGCTCAGCTCAGTTCAGTCACCGGTCATTTGTAGGAGTGGGGGAATTGCTGATGACTGGCCTGTGCCCACCTGGCAGAACATCCCCAATATTCGGAGTTGGAGACTGCAGAACTGAGGGATACAAACTCGTTAGCTCAGAGGACTGCTCTCCCCGTGTTATGTTTGCTTGCTAAGTCACACTTCCCCACTCCCAGTCATCTTCATTCACATCTTGCCCTGTGATGAGGGCGTAGCCATTGGGTGTATCAGCTTTAAAATGATCTTAATCTCTTGCTTGCCATATGTAATCTTTTTTCATGTGTGTGTGGCCATCATGCTAGCAAATGGGATATTTGTTTAAGGTGAAACTTGTGAATATCTCTGTCTGATGTGCATATTATGTAGCATAAATTCCCTCGCATCTAAGTGTATTGATAAATAGAGTACAAAAAACCCTTGTGTATTGAATACTGAGTATTAAAAACACCTTTGGAGTTTAGAAATAACCCATGTGAGGAAATGGTTGAGCCCAGTGTCAGCAACCTGCAGTTTGATTTGTAGGGTATTCACCTTGCTGCATTCTCATGCAGAGCTGTAATGTTTTTATAAGGGAAAAATAATTCCATTTGTATTGTGTGCACTGTAGCTCTGTCTTCTTTTTTTACTTTTTGGTAAATGGTCTTTTAAATAAAAGTGCAGGGAACAAGGTTTCAGCTGGATATATAAATGGAAATTTTTGCTAAGAGAGGATCACAGTATATAGATTAGTGTAGAAAAGCATCTGCTTACTTTACCTGCTCCTGATATGCATTTGATCATATTCTTTTTATTAGCTTTTTCATTGTTTCTAACCTGTCATTTTTTTAAAACTGAGAAAGATATAGAAGCAAGCTACAATCCCTGCTATGTGATTAAAAGAATGATTTCGCTATTTTTCAGTCAGAAAATTTAGATTGCTGACAATATGGGAAAAACCCAGCTTGACTCTAAAATCTCATGCAAAATCTCTCTTAACTGGTCATCAGGGCACTATTTTTGGATCAGACATGTGCTGAGAGATAGTGAATATACAACATGCTGAATGTTGGGTTTTGCTAGAACAGCTTTTCAGAGTTGAACATTGTAATGAAGCTCTAAAAATATTTCCTATGTTATAGAAATTACTAAAGTGTTTTCTTGTTTCTGATTTATCTGTGCCCTGTAGCCCCTATATCTTGAGTTATAAGGTATCTGCTCTCATATACCAAGTGTGGACATCCTGAGATGCTACTTTGAAGAGCAGCTGCAAAGCAGGTGGTTAAACTTTCTCTTTTAATTCAGGCATTCTCACAGTTGTGAGCTGCTGTACTGATGAAAAATGCTATCTTAAAAATCAGATCCAAACCTAAGGTCTTGAATACTTATGGTCAATAAAAATCCAATGGTGTTTTTTCCAAACATAGGAAATGTTACTTCAGGGATAGCCAGTTTTCATGTCTGAGTCATTACTTTCTTTCTGAATTTGTGCAGCCAAGGTAGAGCATTTCTTTGGTTCTTTTCTAAACTGTTGAGTAATATTGCAGGGCTTTGTGGAGAAATACATTGTGTGTTATCCAGGAGATCTCACTGATGAGTGAAGGTCTTTGTGAACATGTGTGGGATGAACGACACGTTTTGTAAGGCCATAAGGAATAATTACTAATAAACAAGAGTGCTCTGCAAATCCTGACTGCAAAAATACAGTTGCTCACTTTGCATGTGGGGCAAATCCCTCACGTGACTGAAGCTCTGCTGCTGTGCTGTGTACTGAGCAGTGATGTGGTAAACTCGCAGTGCAAAGTATTACCTTGTTAGGATTATGATTAGTGTGGTTTTAGGGACTTATCCCATTAAAAGTGAATTATGCACTGCTTTATTTGTTTCAAATTTAGTTCTTTCTCTTCAGAGCGAACTCCTCTAATTTGATTTTATGTCTGACTGAGCAGAATTTTATTCAGCTGCACGTCTTGGAATGGATAACAGCATAAAGATTCACATTATATGTCAGTTACCTCTTTTGTCAGTCATCTCAAAAGATTGTTCATAAATGTGAAAGGAAGTGCAACCTAGATTATTTTTCCAGGATGGCAAAGGCAAATGTCTTATTTAAGCCTTGAATGTAGTAGTGAAAGCATTGTTTTTCTGTACATACATATTTCTAATGGCTATTGTTTTAAGTTGTCAGCAATCAAAGCCCAGGACTGGGCAGTCAGGATGTGATGCTGTGCTGACTGTGTCTTGAGCTCATAGTTCAAAGAGTGCAAGGGCAAAAGGCATGATTAGCTCATGTATCTGACTCAGAGATTACAGCCAGATAGCACCCACTTGTCCTTGCATTGAGCCAAGTTTTGAGCTAAGTTTCGATCCCTCCAGAGAACTGACTGTCCCAGTGACAGAGAGTAGGAGGAATAGAAGGGATGCTGCTGTCTCCAGCACAGTTCCATTTCAGGTATTGTGAGATACAGGGAGGGGAGAGCAAGAGACTCCCTGTGACCTTGGGCAGGCTGCTTAGCTTTTGCAAGCCTCACATCAAGTAAAAAGGGCATAAAATATTTTCCATTCTTATAGTGGTGTGTGAATGAATATATTAGAGACGTGACTCAATTCAGTAGCTACACACTCAAAATAGGCAGATGTTTTATTTTATTTGTGCTAACTTGGTAGTAGAGCTGTTCTATCCAATTTGAGGTGCTCGTTGCTATAGTGTCTGAACTTATACATAACCATCTTTATTTCTCAGAGCTGGTACTATAGTTTCATAAAGAAATCTGCTTTAGAACAGTGCGTTACCATGTGGGTTTATGCAGGTTGGCAGCTATTGAGATCAAAGTTTTCTCCCAAGAAGGAAGGAACTTGAGGATTTGCTTCATTATATTGATGTATTATTTTCCCCATTTATTAAATGAAATACTTTTTTTTTTTTATTTGTAATCGTGTGTAATTTTTTTTCAGCCCAGTTTATGGGAGCCTAGTCCTTCTGAAAATAATTTTTTACCTAGCTTGGGAGTTTCATGAGGCATGCTTCTGCTAAGTTCTTCACTGCTCTCACAGTGCTGAAGCAGCTTCCACATAAAGAAATGTGTGCTCAAATGCTGAGTAAAAGAATTTCTCATTAGGAAAAATAAGAGAATACTCTCCTATCCCCTATCTTTATTTTGGTATTCTTAAGGCCCATGTGAGTTTTATCTTGGACATTATCTTTATGTCTTCAAAATGGCTGAGATTTATTTCACCTTCTCAAATTTGGCATTTATTTATTTTTGGTGCCCAGTGTAGATCCTACTTGGATTTGAGAGTATAACCTACTTGCATGTTACGTGTAGGGTAGAGAGTCTGAGCTGGGGATTTTTTTGCAGAATTGCCTATTTTTGTAAAAAATAACTGCAATTCACTTCAGGAAACTAATGACTGTAGAATCCCTAAAAGTCTCTTTTGACCTGCCCATTATTGTTTCTCTGTCATCTTGTCTTTAGAGAGATTTCAGCAGAGGTAGTTTGGGAGAGTGCTTTGTATGCCCTGAAACTTACAGGTGAACTGCAAAATCCACTGCCAAAATGCAATCCTTTCTTTACTGCTCCTTTATCATTTATATATGAAGTCAGCCTTTTGAAGGGATTTTTTCCATCCAAAAATGAAAAGGGAAATTTTCTTTTTAGCTTTTTATAGTGTAGTAGGACTTGGGGCTTTTCTATCTCTGTTTCCTGGAGGATTTGACTTCCTCTGGAAGCACTGGATTAATGCCCTATCTTGCAGCTCAAGCTAGCAGTTCTCTCAGCCCTCAATTAAAGGGGTGAGTATATTGAGCTCTAGGCCTTTTCTACGCTTAAAAGCCCCATTTCTACCAGCAAAAAAGTCACTTTTCTGATTTAGCTTATACCAGCTCTTGAATGGCAGAAGACTTTCTTGCCAGTAAAATTGCATCTGATTGCATAGGCAGTAGCTGGCATAGGCATACCAGCACAAAAGAATTGCACCACTAACAGAACTGAAATTGGCCAGAGCTGTCAAAAACCAAAAGAAAGAACTCTTCAGGTATGTAAACAACAAGCAGAAACAGAAGGAAAGTATTGACCCACTGTGCGACAGGAGCAGTGAAATAGCAGCAATGCTTTAAAATAGTGAAGTTCAACAAGGACAAGTATAAGGTCTTATAGCTAGGAAATTCAGTCCAGGAGTTCAGGACAGGCTGGGATCTACCTGGTTTGGGAGCATTTATCAAATTGATCAAATGGTTCCTGGTGTGGGGGGAAAAAAAAGCAGAAAAGTGCTCTCCTGCCCTTATAAAAACTTAAGCGTTGCTATGTACCTTAAGGAAACAAGAGAGAGAAAACAGCACTCCAGTACCAGGTGGAGTGTGTGAGCTTATGACTCTTATGAGTTCTATGTTGGTGACCAGAATTTCAAGGGATTTATATTGAAATATAGAAATGAGAAATACCATAAGGACTCAGGCCTAACATTTACTTTTTGGCTTTCAGCTGGATATGAATCATAAAGAAAAAGTTTACTTCCCCAGTGTGGTGCAGAATTAGGTTGATGTGTCAAAGACACACTGTAAGAATTGCCTTGATTTAGACTCCAAAGACAAGCTCTGTTCTTTTTCCAAATGAAAAAATAATGTGTGCTCATGAACTCTGGCTCCAACCCAGTTCTAACTTGTGATGGATAAAAAAATATCTCATTACCAGCTCAATATTATGATGCATAACAGTCTACTGAATTGGTGCTATCAAAATAATTTCAGTTCATACCTTGAAACTTATTTGAACTGGAATCTCCAATGCAGTATGAAGTGACATATGGAGGTACCTAATGCATCAAGTCATCCTTCAGGACCACTCTTTCAGATTCTTTCCTTCTTGTGCCATTCTTCTATTTTCCTTTTGTTGTATTTGAAAGGTTCATTTGCTACACTAGGACTTTGAGTCAGGATTTTAGCTTTGACTCTAAGTGGAGATGTTTTGTATTTCAGTATTGGTTTTAAATTGAAGGATTAATGTCTTTCAGTGATTTTATGCCTGGCATGATGATTTTTCCATGGAGTTAGAATATCTCTACTGTCTTTTGTTCTGACACTGATAACTTTTCCCCAATTTTCATTTTTCCCCAATTTCATCCCCAAATATTTCATTTTTAAAATTTGATTGTGTGGCCAGTAGGGTTCTGTGAGTGAGGTAGAACCACTCACACTGAGCCAATTGTAGGATAAGTGTTTTAAATCTTGGTGCAATTTACCAGGGCTCATATGCAATCCTGTGATGATGTAGTAAGGAATCATATCTCAAAAACATGAAAGGTATGAGTCATATGTGTGAAGGTCTTTTGAGAGTCTACATATCTATCTGAAAGTTTTGTGTAAGCTTTAATAATTTAATAGCTATCTGAGGGATGTTCAGTTCTTGCCCGAGCTCTCCTCAGAAAGGAGTTGATTTCTATTTCTGCATATTTCCAATACACTTCTTGGCGCATTAGTTTATTTTAGCCCTTCTAATCTCAGTCCATCTAGAATTAGAAGATGTTCTATGCTATAGAAATTTACAGCATGATAAACTGCTCTTAAAAACACACTGACATTTAGATTCTTTCCCTCCTCCCACATATGTTGCAATTCAAGTGGAAGAGAATAAAGTCTTCCCAGAAAAATAGCCTTTCTTTTTTTAGTATGTTTGTTTAAACAGGGTTTTAAAAAAATGGGTAGGAAGTATGCTGATCACTTTAATGTCACCAGGTGAAGATAATTGGCTGCTCTGTAGGGTGAGCAAATAATTTTCCAATAAAAATAGTGCAAATAATACTGGCACTGAGAATTGGGGAGCAAAGCAGACTACCTAGTGATCAAACAAAATACTTTTGGTGAACAGTTTTCTTAGTGGAAGAGATAATTTTTACTGAATCTTTGTGGAACTACACTGCCCTCATAAACAAAACAGATTTCCCATGATAAATGGTTTTGGACAGAAGCAAGGTGCAAGTTTATTTGAGAAAGTAACTTCTGGAGATCTGCACCATTTTTAACTCATCTAATGATGTTTTGGTCAGAGATATTCAGATATAATTTACAAAGCTGAGGAAGTTGCAGGCAAAGTAAAAATCCCATGGGGTTTATAGGTGGCAAATATACTTAATGAATGCTTAATCTGTTTTACAAGTTTTTTAAGATAATTGATATATTTACTTGAGTTTGAGCTTGAAAGAGAACTCTAGTGGGTCATCAGATGTCATCCCTCCTTATCATGCAAGACTGATTTAATTACACAAATACTATCCTTCACAAATGAATGTCAAGCATAGTTTTGTGTCCTGCATTCTAATACACGTACTCCCAGTCCACGAAGTTTAGCATACCTGAAGAGGCTGTTGTCTTCAAGTACACGGTGGCTTATTGTGAGTTTTCTCCCACACTTGTAACCTGCTGCTGTAGTCCAGGCCTGGTGCTTCTGAAGAGCAAGGAGCACAGGCCATCACCATGGTGGTCCTGGGGCACTGGGAGACTGAATTTCATTCCTGTGTGTCTTCAAGGAGTTTTAGTGAACTTTAGCAATTCATGTAATAACTCTGTGTCCAGAATTCTTGTAGAATGAGAAGAGAATCACTGCCCTGGCTGGAAGCAGTTCTTCAGCTTGTGTACAATAAAGATTTAATACCATTCAGATACTGAAGCAAGGATGCCATATAAGAACCTAAGGTACAGCACTGTCATCTGTAATCTGCATCAGCAAAACAGAAGCAGTGATCACCAAAAGTGTTTCATTCAAATACATTATGTTTGGTTTGAACTCAGAATCCTGAGCATGGATACCTTGTATCATTAGACTGAAAATATTTTGTAAAATGACCCAGTCCTAAAGTCCTTAGTCAGCGTTGCCCTTAGCTTCAACATTAGTTTGCTAGAATAAAGCTTGGATAAAAAGTTCAGGAATTTTTCCACTAAATAACAAATAACTGAAAACAAACTTGTTTACTCGTCATTCCTGTGTTCAGCATGTATCTGAGAAGGAAATAAATCTGCTGTGCACCCCAGGGTAAAGTATATTAATCAACCAGTTATCTTGTTAAGGGAAAATAAATGACTCGCTGTGCTGACTGAATACATTGCAGCGCACAGACTTTGCAGTGCTGTAGCAATCCAATACTGACTGTCAGCCATCCAGAAGCTGCTAGAGAAGCTGAAATACTGGAGGAGTGTAGCAGCAGTGTAGCAATACATTGACAAGCCCATATTCTATAGGGTGGCCCAGATCTAGATGTACATCTGTAGTATTCACCCTTTGGCAGGTGTTCTTGCATTAAGACAAGGGGTGTTCTGCTCCTCCCTCAGCAGCAAGATCTGGACAATCTACAGCATCCCATTCAGTGATGGATTATTATCTTGTATGACAGTTGCAACAACAGCAAAACCCCACCAAAAAAAAGGTCATTCCACAGGGACAGACTAGATTTGTTCTATTGCAGTTCTCTTATTTTCATTCTTACCGTGAATGGTGCTGTTGTTGAGGGAACACATGCAGAGAGATGCTGCAGCTTAGGCTGTTTTGCAGCTGTTAGAGGAAGACAGGCACAGTCACTTTGGCTGGTTGGGTTTTTTTAGAAGGCTGGCTTAAAATTGGGCACAGGAGGACACAAACAGGTGTGGAAAGAACCCCATTTCTCCAGTCTTCTCTTGAGACACACAAATGTGTGCTGCTGAGTGCACAGGAGCCATGAACCTCAGCAGGGAGAGTCTCTGCCAAGTAGGGTGCCTCAGTCAGCCAATTGCTCCACATCTTGGAGGCTCAGAGCTCAAGGCTTCCCATACCTGTCTAAGTAGATACAGCAGTAATCTTAAACAGGGGATGGCACACTTGGGCACAGCAGCTGTCTTTACATGGACATTAGGATTCACTGTCTTTCCCCTTCCTGTAGTCCAGTTTCTGTTTCTTTGAATTTTAAGAAACATGTGAGGGGAGCTGAAACAGAACTCCTCGAAGAATAGCAGAGGCTCAGCTCTAATTACAGTGAGTCTGAAGGAAGCCATGCGTTAAAACATTCATGATTTCAGAATTGCTGTATGTGTTTCTTAGATGTACAGTTATTTCTTAATAGGTTCCAAAGTGTAACAGGAGACTAGTCTTTCTTCCCTGAGGTACTTGACATATGCAGGGGAACTCTGCTGTCCTGTCAAAAAGATGTATGTAGGCTTTACTGCCTTGTTAGACAGGCATTTTAGATTTAAATGGTGGCTTGACTTTGAGACAGCTGTTCAGAGGTAGCAAACCAAAGGACTTGAAGCAAAGTGCTCTCATCTTTCAGGGAAATCTAAAGATCTAAGTCAAGCAGGTGATTAAAGAGATGTAGGTGCCTAACTTAAAAATAGGTATTTCTAGAAGGAGCTCTGCAATCTTTCTGACCCTTCGAGGTCATCTGTCAGATCGGTCTGAAGTGAGAATAGAAGCTGGGTCTTCTGGGAATCCTCATCCCAAGCTGTCACCTGTAGGAACAGCTAATCATTATCAACAGAGCTGTGATAATTCTCCTTTAATTAATCTAAAGTTGTTAAAGTCTAAATGGCTATTGAATAGCTGAAATACACGTTGTTACACTGACATTAAAATACAGAGGGTTTAAGTCAAATACTCTAGATCTGAAGAAGAGAGTTAATTTTTCTTTTTTGCTTGAAACCCTGTATAAAGTAATTATTACACAGTAAAAACTTCCCCATCCTTTGCTTTGTAGACTTATTCACTTAGAATATTTAGAAACCTTGTTGATAAGATTTGTATCAACTTCTGAATCTCCTCCAGGTCACTTTAAGACAAACTGCTACTAGAATGCGAAACAAAGGTTTGTTTAGAGCTCGCTTCAACCCAACTGTCAAGCTGCAGGCACTGTGAAAATAGTCGGAATATTTACATCAATCCATGTCACGTCAGGGGTAATTCTCACTTTCGAGGAACAGCTCACTTTCACGTGTGTATGTGTGTGTGTTTCTGCTCACACATATAGAACAGGACATAATTAATTGATAATCTTCTGCAATGTAAAGTAGAAACACTATGATTAAATGAGCTACTCTGATTAATGAGTTTATAAATTCTTGTGTAATGTCAAGAGTAAAAAGGGAATTGCAGCTGTTATTTCAGCAAGACACATCCATGCCATTTTCTTTGGATAGATTGTTAACCTTGTGTCTCAGAGTTCAGAAGTTGAAAGGAGAGGAGTATATGTGAATTATTTGTTTGTTCATTGGGAAAAAAATTGGTTTCCTACACCCTTATTAGGAAAGATCCAATAGTAACAGTTCCTAGCAACGATAATAAGTTGCAGTTGCACTTCAAGTGGAAATGTTCATACTTTGTTGTTCCCTGAAGCTGGTGATACCACAGCGTTCAGCTCTTGCTGTTGCAAAAAACAGTCAAGGGTCAAGACCTTACAGGGTGCTCCAAGGTGTTTTTTTCCTCTCTCATTCAGCTGTTTTGAAAATGCCAGTCAATTTGGTGCAGTTTGCTCTGTGCCAAAGGAAACAGATTAGCTCTTGAGAAGCATTATTATCAACTGGAGCAATAAGTTACAAGACAGGTTTGAGTGGTGTAGATTTCACCAAAGATGGGATTATCCCAGCCTTTCCTTCAAGCTGGTGGTTTTTACAGGAAAGCCCAAAACATCTAACGCAGTGTTAGTGTTGCCACACTGTGAAAGGGCCTCGGAGTCCTGTTTCAAACATAATTAATTTACCCAATAAAAACCCTCACATTGAACAGTTAAAGAAGTATCTAGGTGATGATGAAAACAGGAGCTGTTCTAGGGAACTGCATCCTTGCAAGGGTGTTTGCTGATGGATGTGGAATAGACAAGAAAGAACAGCAGCTTTTGGAAAGTGTTTATAGAGGAAGTTTATACTGCACATTTCTCATAGTGCTGGAGGCAACTTTCTTCTGTTATTATAAAATTTGTGAAGGTCACCATATGTTAAATTTTTTTCTTTACCTCATAAAACTTTTAAAGATAGATGTCCCAAGCCAACAGCTACTGCTAGGTATATGCAACAACAAATAAATGAAGGGCTTATACAGCCAAAATGACTGTGACTACATGTCTGTGTGTGTATTTAATCCAGATTTCCATATCGTGTTTAACACTTATGAAGAGGAATCACAACCCCTAAGGATGCTCTGCTGCTGCATGGTATCATAAACAAAATGCCTCTGGAGTTCAGCACAGCACTGACATTTTGGTTATAGTGCCAATAAACAAGAAACCCCCTGTGGCATGTTGAGTGACTTGTTATCCCCACCAAAGCCGTGAGGAACTGTAGAGTGCTTGCACGGTTACTATACTGCTTTCTCCACCTTACTAATTAAAATAAGGATTTTTGTCTAGGTTGAATGTTTTAGGGGCTGCTGCCATTACACTACATTGCACACTTTTGCACGACATCTTCATCTTGTTGCTATTTTCTTTAGCTCAGTTGCTGGAGAGAGGAACTGACATAAATTAAATTTACTCTGATGCAAAGGCTTTTGGTTTTTTTTTTGTGGGTTTTTTTTAGTAATTCATGTGATATAAAGCTTTTGGTGCACAATAGGATTTTTGTGGGTCTGGTGGAGAAGGGGTGCTGCTATGCCAGGTAAATTTGTTGAATTATCTGTTTGGAAAGACAAGCTGATAAAAATGAGGAAGCTGGGACTAAAGAGCCTGTTTGTGCTGTGAATACATCTTCATTAAATGTACAGTCATCCATCTTCTCTGGTTCAGAATAAAACCCTGGGCTAACGAAAAAGATGTGCCATTTCCTGGTGTCATGGTGAGGGACAGGATGACACAAAATGGGATCACATCTTTAGAGCTAATACCAGGTGCATTGCTCTATCCCAGCCTGGGACTGGTGAGTGCTTCCCACTCCCTGTCGAGGGATCCCTTGCTGTCACTTTGGGAATGTGTCTCATGGTACTGATGGTCCTTCTCACAGGGAAAAGCAAATGAGGCTGTGCTGGTCAGCAGCAGTAGCTTCTTCTGAAGTAGGATTTTGCTGGCAAAAGTGATTCTTCTTGCTGTAGATGGAGCCAACTAATCGTGGAGAATCAACTGAAATTTGCCAAATGCTAGCCAGTCTTCTGCAGAAGAAAATATTTTTTTCTCGGTTTGCTGTAGAGCAAGCAGGCCAAGAGAACTACAGAATATGGCTGAGACAGCACCTAGTTAAATTGAGGGGAAAGCACCACTTAATTCCCCACCTTCCCCCTCCAAATTAATGAGTGAGAGACTTAGGGATGAAGAAAATTATTGTCATGGCTGAGCCTACAGTCAGATCTGTGAGCTCCTCGGAGATCCCCTGGGAAACAATCTAAGACAGGAAGGGCTGTTCTAAAAATAATGTGCAATTTTATTTGCAGAATTTTTACAGCAGGTATTCACAGAGGTGCTGAAATTCTCTTCGGAATGCCTGAAATTTAACTGTAATCCTCAGCCTGAGTGTCCCAGAGTGCCCTACATGCACAAAATGAATGTGCCATCATCTCTCCACCATCATCTTGGGTTTATGTCATTACCAGTGAAGCTTGTTGATGTTACAGGCTCAGTCCTACATTCAAACATCTGCTGAATTCCATGGGAATTTTGCCATGGAAGGATCCTATAAAAAGCTTTGTTATGGGCCTAGACCTGATCTGAACACAGGTCCATTACTCTTACCAGTGAAAGCTTAACGGGATGGATTTACAGAGATTTGCTGGATCTTCCTTCACCTCAAGAAGGACAGTTGTGCCTCACAGTGTGTTTGTGACTCTTGAGTTCCTTGATCTAAAAAACCTCAGAACTGTGGCAAGATGTGTGTTGTGATGGCAGCCTGGTGTGAGGATGGAGGGGAATGTGAGGGGAGGCAGTTTGGGACAAGCCAAAGAAACCCAGTCATAATGAATTGACTTAATCTATTACAGAAAACAAAGTTTTTCTTTACGAATTTGTGCTGATATTTTTTTCTTGGGCATTTCTGATTTCTTATGTGTAGAGATGGAAGTACCTGCACATGCACCTTGTGACTCATGTAGATTTGCTCTTGTGGTTGCTGGTTTTAAATTAATTGAAATTAATTGACTTTTTTTTTCTTTTTTTTTTTTTTTATCCTGGGTTAAAATTTCAGATATTGTAGAAATGCCAACCTGTGAATACAAGCTTCTGCTGAGGAGGAAAGAAGTATCCAGGGTTTTCTTTTAAGGTTTTGCTGACATATGGTGCGTCTAACCCAATGACAAGTTAATTGACTAGATGTAAAAGAGATGGACAGTGCTCAGCAAGGAAGGACAGGATATGCATTATAAGACATCTGGTTCTGCCTCTGTTGGATTATGGATACAATGTGCACTGGACACCTAACGAGTCTCTGCTGCATAACATAGATTCTCCTTAGAATTGCACACGTTGTCTCTAAATGAGGTTATTATACACACCATTGCACAATGTTTGAAGAGCTTGGTTGCCCGTTGTAGAGAATAGGGAGAGACAAAAATTGGAAAACAATTGCACTTAAGACCTTCAATCCATCAATTGCCCCATATTTATCCAAATTACCATTACAGTATTCCAAAATACAAATATATTATATGTTCAGGGTTGCAATGTTAATACTGACTGGCCAGATTTTGACAAGGTGGATTTTTCTTTTGCTATTGTTTTTACCTTGCAGTGAAATCTTACTTCCTCAGAAAGAAAAGCTGGTAGTGGATATACCACTATGCAGTGGCATAGTAACTCTCTACTCAGAATGAATTATCAATTTAGTTTTTGCCACTATGCAAACATCAGTCTGAGTCTCAGGAGGTTTTGATTTTTCCAGAGATAAACTGTGAACAATTTCATTTATAGGGAACTGTTCCTCAGTAATCTGCAGAGTTTAGGGACAATGCTTGCAAAAGTAATGCATGACTTGAAGTGATTCCATTTTGGGGTCCCAACTTGTGACCATTTTAGTGCATAGTTTTCAGAAAATGATGAGGTCTGAAAACTTCAGACTCCTTATGCTCTTGAAGACTGGACACCTAAAATTTTGCATCTTCAAAATAGCAAACCACTTCTGAAAATCCTGGCTCAACCACTCAGAAAGACCAAATGTAGCAATTCTAGATGATGTGATGGCACCATTTCCCACGTGAAGAGAAGAATTCTGTGGTAGGAGTTGTAGAGAGACCTTGTAAAAAAGACTGCTAAAAGGGGTTTTGTCAAATCCAGTGTAAATAATCACCTATCCTATCTCCTTCTTGGCATTTTTGTCTTCCTCAGTTAAATCCTTTGTCTCCTAGTCTCCTTTTTAATTCCAGTTTTTCATGTATCAGAAAAGTATGTGATCTCATTAAATAATATTATTTAATGATCTTAGTTTTTCAGTGTAGATACTAAAACTACAGTAATGTGCAAAACTATGAAGGCGGCTTTTTTCAGAGCTTTATTCCTCAGACTGAAAACAAGTACACTCTTAAAAGACAGCTGAAAGCAGCATTTCAGTACAGAAAGCTGTAAGTGGGTCCATGGTGAGGTTTCTTTTCAGGCATGGCAATATCCAACTCCCACAAGTATTACTGTTCCAACATAAAGGAAGAGGAGATACATGACAAAGAAAAATTACTTGGTAATTGTGCTAATCATAATTGTTGCTGTTTATAATTTCTGTCTCTTTCCCAGAGCCCCTGCAGTTAAACTGAAAGGTTATATATATATAAATCTCAGTGTGTGTGTACATGTGCTTTGCAGGATTTTCTTTGGAAGAAGTTACTCTTTTGTACAGTCCTTTGCTGACATTTCTATAGCCAGCTCACATCCTGTTGGGTGAAGCTGTGATCCTTAATGTAAGGCAATGTGACTCATGAGAAGAAAGATTGCAATAAGCAGAGTTTCTAGTGATTAATTTCCCAGCCCTGGATACTCTTGCAGTAACTGCTGAGGTAGAGCGTGCTCACTGGCGATGGTGTTGAAGAGCATTTCATTCGTGGTTTGAAGTAGCTGGATGTTTCTCTTAATGAGCTCTCCCATTGCTATCACAACAACTCTAAATACCTTATGGCTAGTGAGGAAAGCCTGACACACAGGCAGATTTGTTTCTGCAAATACCTTCCTGACTGAGTCGCAATTTTCAGCGAGGTTGATTTCCTCGCAGGCTGTGCTGCTGCCGTAGGAGTTTAGTCAGAGCTCTTGCTGGTGTCTTTTCCTCAGGAAAAGGAGAAGCTGTACGTGGAGCTGAGGCGCGTGCTGGCCCGGCAGCCGGGGCCCGAAGCCACGGAGCAGCTGCAGCAGTACCGGAACATCCTCCGGGAGAAGACGAAGCAGATCAAAGTAAGAGGTGCCCACTGTCCCTGGGGAGGGGCTGCGGGGAGATCCTCAATGAACACCGTGCCTGCCCATGTATATTAGACCAGGAAAACAAGGTTAACACTGCATCTCCTCGAGGGACAGCCAAGAGCACCAAACAAACTTTTTTTGCACATTATGCTAATTTGTTTCATTGAATTAGAGGAAAAGTCTTATTACAATATGAATGTGCAGCACAATGCTATAAATGGGTTTTTTGCATGGGCATTCTGGGATACTGCCAGCTTTTCATTCAGCCTGTTATCCTTCCCTTTATCTTAAACTGTTAATATCTTTAAGAAGCAAATCAAAGCCATTTTGTTCTCTTTTTAACAAACTAGTGGGAATATATTGAGTATCCAGTCTTAAGTTACTGTTATTTCTCTTGCCACATGTACGTATATTTAGATTTGCAGATTTTGTGGAGATGACAGGAGGAACCTGTTCTAACCCCTTGTCAGTAGAAGGGAGGAGTTCCTGCTTCTGAAAAAATCTTGTAGAAAATTTTTAAAGCATAATATTAAAAAGCGATTCTTTGATGGAATTCTATGATATTCTATGAATAAACTGATCTTCTCTTATTCTTGCCTGCATGAGAGATCAGTCTCCCCAGGAGTTCATCTACTTCTACAGCTCCTCTCTCTGCTGAAGTCATCATCTCCTGTTCACTGCATCACAATCACGTCTATACTAACCATGAGGAAAAAAATGCAGGAGCAGATGGGCCCTTAGGAAACAAAGAGGCTGTTATGCAAATCTTAGCTTTCCGTGGAGAAGAAAAACAATGTAGAAAATGTAAAATAGAAGCCAAAGTTTAGCTAAACTGAATGTGATTTGAAGTTCTCCATGTGGTCCTTATTTGTCCTTAATGCAGTCAATTGCTTCTTTGTATTTCAGGCACAGCCCGCTGTAGCATGATGGAGTGTGTGCCATTTTGGGGTGCCACGTCAAACCTATTGCCCTTTTGAAAGAAAGAATGTGCGCTATGCATGCTCCTCCTTTTAAAAAATTTTACTGATTCATATGACAGTGGTTTTGTATTCATATTTACAGTGCCTGGTACTACTTTGCCTGTGTGGATTGAATTACTCCATTTAGGAGTGGATCCCTGTGAATAAACCCCATTATTATCAAATAATTCCACGATTTATTAAGACCTTAATTTTGGATTTTTACCCAACTCTATGTCCTAGAAATTAAGAGCTAATGTATATATTAATGCTATTCCCATAAAGCTTGGAACATATTTTACACGTTGTTTTATGGTTAAATGGCATAACCTTTATTTTGTAAGTTGTTTTTAGGTGAAAAGAGGTGAGATCAAATGAAAGATTATGATGGAAAAAGAGTTGTGGTAGAAAATTGTCATGTCTTACATCATCAAATATAAAAGGAGAAAGTGCTTGTAAAAGTACTCGTGTAAGTGAAGTATCATCTCCTGTTTCTGCTATTTGTGTTTTGTTTATTAGGCTTTGTCCTCAGAACTGAATATGTGTGAAACACAGAGCAAACAATACAAACAGGAAATTGAACGACTTAACAGTGAGCTGCTGGAAATGAAAAAGAAATATCTGGCTCAGAAACGCAAGGAGCAACAGAAGAAGTATGGGAAAACAACAGTTTTGTCTACACAACTTTCTGCATAAGCTAGATTTTTGGTTTAGACCCCTTTGATTAGAATGTGGTCAAATTTGACTGAGGTGATACAGTTTTGTTGCCTAATTTTCCTGAATGTTATCCTTCATGTTGCTTCAGTCTGGTCTGGAGTGACCATGATCTATGGCCAGGACAAGAACATCCATCAGAGATGTTGCTGAACATGTTCTGCAGTCCAGTTAAATTATTCATACCATGAGATGGTGCCCAGAGAACACAGATTAGTGTCTGGTCTCTGACATCAGAGCATAGAATTATAGAACAGTTTGGGTTGGAAGGGACCTTTAAAGGCCATCTAGTCCAACCCCCCTGCAAGGAGCAGGGACATCTTTAACCAGATGAGGCTGCTCAGAGCCCCATCCAACCTGACCTTGAATGTACCCAGGGATGGGGCATCTACCACCTCTCTGGGCAACTTGATCCAGTGTTTCACCACCCTCATAACAGAAAATTTCCTTCTTATATTTAGTCTAAATCTACCCTCCTTCAGTTAAAAACCCTTATCCCTTGTCCTATTGCAACAGGAATTCTGGGCTGTGCGTGCACATGGCTGGCTCATGTCCAGCCTGTCACCCACCAGCACCCCCAGGTTCTGGGCAGGGCTGCTCTCCATCTGTTCATCCCCCAGCCTGGACTGATGCCAGGGATTGCCCCGACTCAGGTGCAGCATCCGGCACTTGGTCTCATGGAACCTCATGAGAGTCCCATGGGCCCAGTACTTGAGCTTGTGCAGGTCCCTGTGGATGGCATCCTGTCCCTCAGGTGAGTCAACTGCCCCATTCAGCTTGTGTCATCTGAAAACTTGCTGAGGGTGCTGAGGGTGGACTTTACTTTTAAAGAGAAATTAGATTTCTGCAGTCAGATGATGTGATCTGTTACCAAGATTTTCTATTTACACAGAAAGGCTGTGCCTTCCTCACACGCTAAAGCCAACATTTCTCTACAGTTGCTGAATATAATTCAAAGTTGCCTCTATAATTTCTTCCTTAATCCCATTTCAGACAGCAAACGATTTGATGACTAAATTAGTAAAATGATCAGTGATAAACAGTGACTTTTGTCCATCTGCAAATTGCATAATGTTACCTTAATGTTGGGAATTAGCAACAATTGTGCAGTGCTAATGGCCTTTCTGGAGCTTTAGGATCAATATGTGAGGCTACCATAATGCCTGATAATCCATTTCCAGCAGCTAAATGTCTCCTTCACAGTAGATTCAATGTTTCCATTTTGGACTCTGGCATCATGTCTCTTTCTGTTCATCAGATGAGGAGAAATTCACCCACATTTTGTTGTTATATCTCACCTAGAATTAATTCCTGTCATAAAAACTCCACTTGTTAAGGAAATAATTGCTTTAAAGTAAAACAAAAAATACTGTGTGAGTCGATAGTGGCTGAACTGGGGCATTTTATACAGTGAAAGGAATTTTATATTGCAAGTAATTTAGTGCTGAATACATTGTTTATCAGTTCAGGATAGGTATCTGCCCCTGGGGCAGCTTGTCAAGTTGTTCTTTTGGGCAAGCATGCCTGTATTCTGCTGAGCATTGGTGTCTTTGTGACATACCTGTTTTGGAAGTACATTGAGATAGTTCGTGGTGCTGCTGCAGGGTGGCATCACCTCACTGCCCCCACCACAGCCTCAGCAGGCACCAGCAGTGTGCTGCCAGCCCTGGCTCGCACTTCTCTTGTCCTGTGGCAAACGGGAGCTGGTGCTGGGCTTTGCTCTCCCCTTCACTGCTTTGTACCCCAGTCAAGCCTGGTGGCCTGCATCCTGCCTTGAAGGACACCAAGGCCTAACTGGGCTATCAGTCCTGGAGAACTGCTACTTCTGCTGTCTCTGGGCTGTGCTTTGTGTTGGCAGAGGAACAGCCTTGTGCAGCCCTCCTTCTCCAACCTGCCAGTTGTGCAAGACACATCGCTGGCTGTCTGCAATAAAGAGAACCTGTTGTGCAGCCAGGCTCTTCCCCAAGGAGTCCTCTTCCCTGCCATCCAGCCTTTCCACACCATTCCTGCCTCAGGCAGGGCTGGACAGGCAGTGCCTGCTGTGTGGATGCTGGCCAAAGAGCCAGGGCCATTTGATTTGTGCAATCTCAGATTCCTCTAGATACCAGTGACAGAAAACCACTGACTTGATCTCTTCTTGCTGGCTACTGTTAACATCATGTCTGCAATGGATGTAGCTGGTTTTGCTAATAAAAAGAGGATCCTGTCAGGACAATAGCATTAGCAACATTATTGACTACCCTGGTATGAAAGAGAATTAGTACTCTCAGATAACCTTACGCAAAGTTATCATCTAAAGCTTTTATTGATCTGCACAAGATAGCTTTGAGTTGTGATTTAACATCTTGGTACTGAATAAATGCAGCTTAGCATGTGATGCTGAAGGAATATGAGTGACAGCGGGGATTTAGCTTTGTGTTCAAAATGAAAATTCAACATTTAAGATTTTGGTTGTGAATTTGAAACCTCATTTTCAGCTCTCTGATTCTGAATGTTGTCTTTCCCGGTTGTCTTAGATGTTCTTTTTCCATCTCTTCCTATTTTTAACTTCAGCTTCTTGAACCTTTTCTGCATCACTATTTTCCTAGTTGCTTCTAGCACCAGGATCCCATTTTGATCTTGATAAGTATTTGTGAGAAAATATGAAGCTTAAATCTACATGAGAGACCTAATCCAGCAGTCCTATATATGTAAATAACTGCACCAAGGGATGTCAGTAGTAACTGGGAGCTTTTGCACGTGGCTGGTTGCACATTAATTCTGCATAATATATTATAGTATTCAGTTGCATAGAATTTTCCATACTGATGAGAACATCTGTTGGTTGTCTCCATGGGAGATGAGGAAAGAATGAGCATGGATTCTGGATCAATTTCTCTCCCCAAACTTGGAAGCCCAATAGTGAGATGGGATGAGCCATCTAAATACAGAATGTTAGTTTTTATTGCTGTCAGCTGGCATATCCATTAGTGCCACACTGATACAATTAAAACCACTTATAAATGGTTTTCATTGGTAAATTAATCTGCACCATCTTTTGGCTATTCTCCTACCTCTGTTTGGGTCAAATTTGAAAAACTGTGCATAACTAGACATCCTGCATGGTTTCCCTGAACTTCCTCCTATCCTGACAGTTATCTAGGGGCAAATAGAACAGTAGTAATTCCAGGAAGTGTTTTCTTTTCCCTTGCTGGGCACTGAGCAAAGGTACTCGTGACAAGGCTAGATTTTGTAAAAGTGTGGTTGCACTCACATTTCTGTCTCAATCTCAGTGACTGTGAAATAAAATAATGGTACTGACCTTCTTTGTAAAGCCTTGAGACTTCTGCTGTTATGATAAACTAGAACTTCATAAAGCTCCACTTGGTTAATCTTCAGTATCTCAGGACCTCTCTCTGAAGCATCCAGGTATATCACAGTGAGTTTGGAATACTGCCCTTCATCTTTGTAGTGCTGTGCTGTCCCCAGCCTTGCAAGAGTGGAACCATCTAACCCTCGTTCCCTCCTCTTAAAGCCATCAAATTCAAGACCTCCTGGATTCTCAGATGGAGCAACTCCCTAGGGCTGTCAGTGCACCTACAGCACACTGTTAGTTTTCTGCAAATGTCACAGGCAGGGCAATTATCACTGCAACTTTGTTAAAATGTGAAGACAGATAGCATATATATTCATTAAAATTCAACAAAGGATAAAAAATCTCCCCATTGTGCCTCTGATGAATGTAGCTGTTTGTTTGAAAACAGACATATTCCAGCTAGAAAAGGATGGTGATTAGAAATCTGAAGTCATGGAGCTCATGTACATACTTGCTCTAATGAGGTGCTCTGACCATTTTGGGGAGTAGCACAAAGCAAGCTCATTTATTTCTAATTTTTAATCATTCCAAACTCCATCAGTAGTCTTGTAATTAGATCCAAACAGACACCTAGTCTTGGAGGCTTAGCCTAGCAGGCTTTAATCAACACTTTTAAAATGATCTCTTGATTCGTGGTTGCATCAAAGAAACTCTGGAGGACACAGATTTCCTTAGTTTGTAAACATCTCTGGGCTGCAGAATGAAATATGAATTTTCTGTTTCTTTGTTTCTATTTAAAGGGAGAAGGAGCGATCCAGCATCGATATGAGGATGAAATTACCACCCCTCAAGACTGATGTACCTCACTTCAACATAGGGGGCCTTCCTTTCAGTAGATCCATTCCCAAAATTACAGTCTAGGAATGCACTCATCTACTTGAATTCCCGTTCCCAGTTTCTTGTTTGAGAAACTGTAATTTTAAAAGAGATTCAGAATCTACTGAAATCACTGTATCACCTTCAGGAAAATTTTGTATATTGTATATAATAAAACACATTTTTACACTGGAATTAAATTTTAAATTGCATTTTATATTGCATTTATATTTTGTACATTTTATTTTGGAATTAACATAGTTGTTTTTACAAACTGTGTACCAAATCTGCCCATTTGATGCCAGCAGAAGCCTGCACAGATGTAAATGGATAGTGGAGATATTTCTTCTTCAATAGTGTGTCTCTATTTAGCACTGTAACACCACAAAATGCCTTAATATGTAGTTATTTCTTTTATCTACCTCAGTTGTAAGCACTCACTCCATTTATCTTCTGACTCAAAGCACCCGAAAGAAATGAGAATACAGAAAAGAAGAAAAATTAATAGGCTGATGTTTCAAGCCCTGCTGAGCAAATGCAAAATTAACAAGTCTTTACTTAGATGTACATATGTAGCAGTTCTCTGTGTAGGTAGTGTATAATAGGGTTTATGCAGGTTTATGCAGTTGTTAGTAAGATCAATGAAGTTTGTGGCCACAATGTACATTATTAAGAGCAGGGTTGTGTTTACTCTGGTAGATACAAAGTGACATAATTATGTCTGTTCCATTGGGGGGACTGTGCACACTCAGTGGGACATGCTGTTCTCCCACACAAATCCTTCCCAGCGATTAAAACTTGGACTCAAAACATGGCAAACTTTATGCTTTAATTTCTAGACACTTGGGCATTTTTGTAACTTTCAGAAATTGTTTTTGTAATACAGCAGGAGCCCTCCAACCTTTTCAGCCAAAAGAGATTTAATTACCATTCATTAACAAGTGAAATAACAAAGTCACGGCATGAGGTGCTGAAGTATAGAAAACTTTCAAGCTGTAAAATAAAATGTTTTGAAACCAATTTGAACGTGGAAGTTTTTTTTGCTGCCTGGGGGATAAAAATACTTGTCCAAAGAGATATGCTGATAAATATTTCACATCCAGAAAAAAAACCCCAAAAAGAAACCTTTGCAAAGATTTTGTTCTTTTCTTTGGTGGAATACATAATTAAATATTAAAGCTACTGTGGGAAACTTTAATGGAAGTGTTTAATTCAAAGGAATCAAGTTAAATACGACAGGGATCTACTTTGCTTTTACATTGGGGACCAGAACACTTAGTCATCATATCCATTGTATTTTTCTTTTGTCCCCAAAATAGCTATTACTGCTTTTTCACTGTCAAGTGCATTATGCTAAAGTTATCATTTTAGGGCAGTCATGCTGTCGGAATCGTGTCTTTTGTGTATCTGACGTGTCCTTATAGATAGAATAATTGACAATAACTGACATGGGCACTTGAGTCTCATGGAATCCCAAGTAGGTTTTACCAAAGCTTTTACAAGTTGGTATTTGCTAAGGTCCCGAGTATCCAGCCTGGAGCTGGATTCTGCTGTGCTTACACTGGGAAGTAATTTGTATTGAAATAAATCATCAAAGACACATTTATTAATTCACATGAACCAGAGGCACAGTTAGACTCCAAGAACACCATCACACTTTAGAGAACAACTGATGTATTACACTCTACACTGTACAGTGTGCCCCCTAACTTATCCAGAGGTAATCCGAGTCTGTGTACGTCTCCCACAGAATCACAGGATCATTTCAGTTGGAAAACACCTCCAAGATCATCCAGGCCCACCTTTGGCTGAACACCAGCATGTCAGCTAAACCAGAGCACTGAGTGCCATGTCCAGCCATTTCCAGAACAGATGGTGACTCCACCACCTCCTTGGGCAGCCTGTTCCGATGCTTAACCACCCTTTCAGTGAAGAAATTCTTCCTGGTGTCCAACCTGAGCCTCCCATGGCACAGCTTGAGGCCATGTCCTCTCATCCTGTCACTTGTTACCTGGCAGAAGAGGCCAAGCCCCAGCTTCTTTCAGGTACCACGCCTTTAAGGTAGTTGTAGAATGATAAGGTCACTCCTGAGCTTTCTTTTCTCCAGGCTGAGCCCCCCAGCTCCTTCAGCAACTCATTATAGGACTCTCTAGACCCTTCCCCATTTCCACTGCCCTTCTCTGAACAGACTCCAGCCCCTCAATGTCTTTTTTGGGGTGAGGGACCCAGAACTGGACACAGCACTTGAGGTGTCGCCTCACCAGTGTGGCCTCACTTTCTGTTATCAGGGTTTAGGAGACAAATTGTTTCAGTGGTCGGAGAAAAGGAGGGGAAGCCAAGCAGATGGAATTTGTTCCCTACTTTGGTATATTTTTATGAGTACAGTAGTAAAACATATTCTTTTCTGTCTGTAGTTGTACTTAATAGTGGTTTGTACTGCATGAGTAATAATCTTTTCTGTAAATGATTCTTGACCTAAGTTTTTCCCAGTCTTTAAAATAGTTGGGATAGTATTTATCTAAAGACTTTCAAAGGTAAATTCGCTTACATTGAAAAGGGGGCTAGACTTCTAGACTTAAAAAACCCAAAACCATGTACGGGACTGCAAAATAATGTGATTTTCTTTTACAACATGTTCTTCCAGACTAAAGAGCTGGGAACTGAATACAGTAAATTTCACCTACAAAGTACAGAAGCTTTTACTTTTTTGTCCACAATTTCAGGCATCAAGATGTGAATGTGTTGGTTACTATCTTCAATTTTATTGCATTATTTACTTACTGTGAGGGAAACTAAATTCACAGGTTAATTTGGAAAAGAAGAAAAAAAAAGACAAGAAAATATAGTCATCAAATTATTGCCAGTAACTTCCAGCATAACCAGGAATAGAATAACTGCAGCCAGCTTAATTTATAGTCCTAGAGAGTGAAAACCATTTCTGAGTTCATATAATAGAACGGATTAAAGCACACCAAATCCCTTCCCCCCGGTCTATAAAAGTCAGGGAGCTTGAAAAATTGCTCTGGATGTATGTGAACCCAGCTGATGCTGAGGTGCTTTTAGTGTTCAAGGATTTGGCTTGCGCAGCAGGGAAAGGCAGAGCCCTAATGAGAATATCATTTGTTCAGTCGCTTCTGCATTGTGAGCAGCAGCTCTGAAGTGCTTCTCTAAGTTTTGTTGCAGAAAAATGTTAATTGAATTTCAGTCTGTGCAAGATGTAGCAAGTATATCTTTAACTTTTTGTTCCTGTACAGATACATGAAAAGATGGAGGTGAAGGGCTACGATTCATGGCACTTAAGTTAGAGGAAATCTTTTTTCACTTTAATTGCTTTGGATTGGAGCTTGCACAGTAAATCTATCTTGGAGCCTTTTTTAGTGAGCATAGTGTTTAATATTTTTCACTTTTGGAGCTCTTGCAGTATGTAGATAATATTTTAAGTAATTTCACACCAAACTTAAGCTCTGTCTGATCTTGTTTGGCAGGTCTGTTCAGTGTATTGCATGAGCAGGACACAAAAAAGACACTGTACACTGAACTATCAAGTTCAAATGTGGGATCCCTTCTGGGATCACCTGTCAGCTATGAAAGACAGAGCACAAGAAGCCAGTCCGTAGCTTACCCTTGCTTTGTGAATCTGGAGCAGGAGGAACTCAGCACACACCCAGTAACACGTCCTGCTGCTGTAAATCTGGGAACCCTTTGAGTCAACAGCAGTGAAAACCAGGACACAGCTCAGGCCCTGTTGTGCTGAGATCTACAAACCCCAGGACAGGCTGGGGAGGCAGAGAGAAGGGCTGAGAACTCGGCACGCTCAGACTTTTACCAGGAGCATGGAGCAGAGGCTTTGCTGTGGGGGGAGCAGCAGTGCTGGGCCCGGGGGCACTGCTGGGTCTGGAGGGCCCTGCTCAGCTCGCCCTGGGCACCACTGAACAAGTTCAGCCCTGCAGCTGAGCTCCTGTGCTGTCCTGTCCTTCAGGGAGCCACCGGCGCCTGCTGTGCCCTGAGAGGAACAACCTCAGCGCTGTCTCCTCTGTGCTGTCCCAGACCAAGCTGCCCACAGGATGAAGAGGGATGGACTGCACTGCCAGAAAAGGTGTCTGTGGCTGTAGCAAGCCCAGGGGAACAAGGTGAAAGGTT
Organism: Daphoenositta chrysoptera; assembly: GCA_013397915.1. Lineage (NCBI taxonomy): Eukaryota > Metazoa > Chordata > Aves > Passeriformes > Daphoenositta > Daphoenositta chrysoptera. The sequence continues at coordinate 60,369 of VZRO01002108.1, forward strand.
TTTCTCCCACAGCCTTCAGACAAGGACCTGCTTCAGTACGGCCCAGAGCACTGCCTGCAGGTGGGTTGTCAATAACAGTGTGAGTCCACAGTGCCAGGTCACAGGCTGCTGTTCTGTATCCTTGTTTAGCGTGACACTGTTGTGTCCTAAAAGAGTTGCAAGATATAGCAAAGAGGGAGATCCCCTTGCCTTATTCCCTGTCACCCATACAAGGTTAACAGAGGACAGACAAAGCAGGGGAGTCAAAAAGAGAAGTTGGGAAGCAAAACCAGCGCCTGCCATCTCTGAAGTGTTAATGACTCTTCCTGAAAATTGGCCCATCCCAACTATCTTTACCCAAATTAGAGTGTCTAAATCATGTATATTTGTATTTAAGCACTTTAGCAAGTGAGTATTATTTTCCTAGCAGGTGGTTTCGCTGTTGTGCCATCTCCTCTAGCAGAGTGTATTTTTAGTGTGTTTAGTGCGTTTCTAAAAGCAGGCACTTGATTTTGATGCTCTTTCTCTTCCCTAGTTGGGTGCTTTGTAAGCAGCCCCACACAGATCAGTTATTTATGCTGTTTAGCAGACAGAAAGATGTGGGAATCTCATCCCCTGGGCTTGTTTGAGAGCCCTGTTTTCCAAAGGGGAGGTGAAACTGTGCCTGTAGCACCTGTGGGTGTCAGGGAGCAGGGCAGGACCTGCAGGACGTGCTGCACGTGGCTGAGGTCAAAGCAGCTGCCTGTCCCTCTGCTGAGTCTTACCCTTCAGCTTGCTTTCTCCCTGCACTGAGCAGCCTTGAAGGTTTACCAAGCCTTTTAGTCCCTATCCTGACCTCAGTGGGTTTATAAACCCATAAATCTCATCACAGGTGTACAGAGTCACTTAGACAAGCTGGAATTTTTACTATTCTTGGTGGTGGTTTTGTTTCTCTTTTGTTGTTTTTGTTTTGTGGAGGTTTTGTTGTTTGGGTTTTTTTTTGTTTGGTTTTGGGTTGTTTTTTGGGTTTTTTTGTGGTGAGCTCTTCAGCTTACCCAAGACCCAGAAAGAAAAAAAAAATAAAGGTGCAAAAGTTGTTTTGAAGGATGTTATATTTACAAGATGGATCTCAACAGATCAACAGAGTTTCATACCAAGGTGGCCAGGAGCCTCCCTTTCTGATGGTGGGCACTTTAATATGCCCAGGTGTGAAGTGGATATAAAAACTACGCTTTCAGCCAGTCTAAACTGATTTAAACTTCACAGTTCTTCACAGCAAGAGCCATTTTCAGGGCTCTTTCTTGGCAGAAGACTAAGCAGTAATTTAAAGCCATTTTAATCTGAAATGAGAATCTCTACATGGGGTTTGAATGCACTTCAAGTGAAGCATGTATTTGCAACTTTTGTTGATCGCTCTTAATTTTCCGAGTGTCCCTGTAGAAACAAGGCTTGTTTGTGTAGAGGCAAAATGCAGTGATAGCTCAGACTTATTGAGAGCCATAGGATGATAAAAGCAAAAGTACTAAGGGAGTGGTATATTTGGCATCCGCCCTGGGATGTAGCTGATTAACCATTCTTTCCTACAAAAAATATAAAGAAACGGATCAACATCAGCTCCTGCCTCCTCTCCCCACGAACACCCTGAAATTTTATCTTAAGAACAGAGTATATCTGGAGGAAAGATGCATGTTTTGTTGTAAAAATAAATAAAAACAATTAGAATGCTGTGCTCAGCTTCTGCCTGAAAGCACAATTTTCTAGGATTGCTTTGACATTCATGTGATCATGCCAAAAGCTATTCTGTGGCCGCTGAGCTGCAGGAACTGACCACAGGTACTCAACTGGCCCCAATTGCAGAGTAAAATGTGTTTGCTTAAACCATCTTTGTCACTTCAAATGAAAAGGTGCCCAAAGCAGCAGTTTAAGTAAGCCTGTTTAAGTAAGCAGTTTAAGTAAGCCTGCAGTTTCTGCACCTGGGATGCAAACACGAGGGGTGTTACCCCAAGGGTGGTAACTTACAAATTTGGTAAAAGCCTCAGAAGGGCTCGGTTTTGCTCTGTAAAAGCTGTGCCTCTCTGCAGCCCCCTTTGATGAAGGATGTTCAGAGCCTTGTGGTATGGCTGAATGACAGGGCAAACTCTGGGAGTTGCCTGGGTAATAAATATTCTTGCTTCTGAGCCCCCAGTGGAGCCACCGCCTCCCCTGCAATTTCTGTGCTGTTGTTCAGAGGTATTCCCTCTTGGCCAGTTAGGAAAACTCATCACTGGAGTTTTATTTTAACTGAGTGTACACAAGTCTTCAGAATTTGCCAAGTCCCTTGCTGATTCAGGTGCTGTAGAGGAAAAAGACAAGCAGACCTGAAATGTCTTGGACCAGCCTTCTTTAACAGCCCTGCATTGATTTATTTGCTCAGTGCTGAGCTGTTTGCTAACTCCTGATGCTTGCAGCAGCCCTGAATTTGCAGCAGCTTTGCTAGTCAGCTTCTCTTGCCAAAGTTACCTTCAAAATTCCTTACAACAACTCTGTTGTGGCTTGGTTTTAGAGTGGATTCTGTTGTCCTCTTTGCAGAAAAGCTGTTTCAATTGGTATGCAGCACAGAAGAGGAGTGACGTGCATTAACTGGAAGAAGTGAGCAATTAAGTGAACTTTGGTTACAGAGCTCAACAGATTTCTGCCTGGGTACATGAGCGAGGGTATAGTGTATTCCATTTGCATCTAAACAGATGCAATTTCTACTTTGCTTTTAAAATGGTGTGGGCTTAGTGAATCCAAGTCTCATTTTATTCTATTTGTTTTCTGAATTTCACCATTGATATTGAATGTTGATGGCATGCAAACCATTCCTAGGCCAGAGAGAACCCGACAAATTAGAGAGATGAGCAACCACCAACTGTATGATTTTTAACAAGGGTAAGTGCCAGATTCTGCACCTGGGATGCAGTTGTGTGTATAGATTGGGGAATGAAAATCTGGGGAGCAGCGCTGTGGAAAGGGACCTGGGGGTCCTGGTGGCTGGAAAGGTGAACATGAGCCAGCAGTGCCCTGGCAGCCAGGAGGGACAGCCCTGTCCTGGGGACATCAGGCACAGCCTGGCCAGCAGGGCAAGGGAGGGGATTGTCCCCTCTGCTCTGCTCTGGGGCGGCCTCACCTCCAGTGCTGGGGGCAGTTTTGGGTGACACAATATAAAAAAGACATTAAAGTATTAGAGAGAGTCTAAAGCAGGCCATGAGGATGGTGAAGGGCTTTGAGGGGAAGCCTTGTGAGGAGCAGCTGAGGTCGCTTGGTCTGTTCAGCCTGGAGGAGACTGAGGAGGCCTCATTGTAGTTACAACTTCCTCGTGAGGGTAATAGGAGGGGCAGACACTGATCTTTTTACTCACATGACCAGTGACAGGCCTCAAGGAAATGGCATGAAGCTGAGCCAGGGAATGTTTAGGTTGGATAATGGGAAAAAGGTTCTTCCCCAGAGGGTGGTTGGGCACTGGAACTCAACCAAGAGTTGAGCCTCAACTCAACTGAGGCTCCCCAGGGCAGCACCAAGCCTGACAGAGTTTGAGAAGTGTTTGGACAATGCTCTCAAGGCACAGGGTGTGACTCTTGAGGTGTCCTGTGCAGGGCCAGGAGCTGGAGTTGATGATCCTGATGGGTCCCTTCCAACTCAGTGAATTCTGTGATTCTATGAAAAGGTGTCCCATGGTCAGTAACTCAGGATAAGCAGCCTGGTACTCCGGATGGATACACTGAGGGCCATCCTCAACAGTGAGGTATTTCTGTCTTACATGACTCTGGGGACTCTGGTGGTGGTGGTGGTGTTTCAGGTGGGTTTTGCTGTTGGTAGACCCCATGGTTGATCTTGCTGTGGGGAGGTGTGAAGGGAGAATGAGTATCCAAAAGACTACTTTGATACTGCTCTGGTGTAGGAGTACACTCTCCCCTCTACTTCTGCAGCTCCCACCCAGCTCTCATGCTGTGGACAGGAGTCAGAAGAATGGGATTCATAATTCTGGGAGATCTTTTCATTTCGGTGGCTAACTTGATTTTTTGCATAATACGGGGCAAATGCCTGTCTCCACATGGCACCAGGAGGCCCCATGTGCCCAGCTCTGGAGGGACGTGCAAAGGCTGGATGGAGCAAGGGATGAGCTGTGTCCTCCTTCCCCAGACGTGCTGCCTTTCCCTGCAGCTCCAGCCAGCAGCAGAGCTGGCATGGGGATGCTTGTGCCCAGGGCTGTGTGCTCTGCTCCTTCTGCACGGGAACAGATGCCTGCAGCTTCCAGAGCTGTCAGTCACGCACCCTTCATAAGCACTAAAATTCAAATCAGCTGATATCAAGGGGAATTACACGCCAGCATCGCTTGTCTGATCAAGAGCTTCACCTTGTGCTCTTGAGGGATGTGTCTTGTAATTTACTTCAGGCTGAGGGATAACTGATTTTTTTTCTTTTACTATCTGCTTTAGTGCAAGCTGGCAGCCAACTCCAGAGCCCTCTGCCCTCCCCCCCACTGCCTCTCCCCTGCCTGTTCCCTTTGCTGGCAGCCTGCAGATTTCTGCTGGGCTTTGATCAAGTTTTGCAGCTGGGACCTTGCTGTCTTCACTTTCTTTTATTCCATGTGCTGCCAGTTCTGGTTTCCTCAGCTCCATCCCGTGTCCCTGGGCTGCACCTGCTTTGCCCCTGGCTGCCTCTAGTCCCTGAGCTGATGCATCCAAACAGCCTGGGGTCTGCCTGGGGGAAGAGTGGTGGCATTCGCTGCTGTACCCCAGGACTGGCCTCTGCCTCTATCCAGGCATCGTCCCTGCCTGGGCTGAAGATGAATTTTAGAGAAGAAGCAAAGCATGATGCAGTGGTCATGTGCTGCCTTTGGTGCTCTGTGGGTACCATGGGCAAGACAGGTCACTGAGGTTGTCTTCTTTTTTTTTTTTTTTTCTGGAGTTGAGGGAACTTGAGACTTTTCATGTCATATATTCAGCTAAAATTCACCTGAGCACAGCACAGAGGAGCACTGGGGTCTGTGATACAATTCTGCCTCCTGATTTCAGATAAGACAGCTTTCTCCTGCTTTGGTGACACGGTAACCTGCCCAATTCCCTCCTGTCACCTCTGCCCCCAGCCTGGTACCTGCATGGACAAATTCCCCCAGGTGAACTGGGCAGGGCTGCTGGGCCATTTTGCAGAATGCCCCTCTCCTGCCCTCCTCTCCAGCTCACCAGGACAGGCCAGGTTTGCTGAGCAGCCAGTGGGGCTTACTTAAACCTACCATGAAGTGGGGAGTGGGGAAAGTCTTCCCCTAGGGCTGGGATAGTGCAGGGCAGCCTTGGGAAACTGCCTTTGGCAGATGCCTGATGGGACAGCCAGCAATCAGCAGTCCTAGGGGGAAAAAATCAACCCTTTGGTGGCTTTTGTTTGACTTTTGGAAAAAACAGTAAGATCCATATTGCTGAACAATGTTTCCACGAGGAAATGCCTACATTTAAAGCACAGTCCATGTAGTGATGTGCTGCAGGCAGAATCCTGCTCAGGGAACAGGAGAGCATTGGGAGCAGAGATCCTCAGGGTGGATGAGAGGCTGAAGTGTTGTCTCCAACCTGCCTATGTGGTACCTTCATCCCTCTCCTCTCTGAGCACCTGCAAGGAAGGGAAGGGCAAAAATGTGTTACCACGCAAGGCTGTCACACCATGGCTCACATCTTCCTTGTTCTTGTGTTGGACTCAAGCTGAGGGAGAAGGGAATTTGGAATGAAGGTGCTGTGTTGATTGCCTGCTGGGAGGAAGGCTCTTGCCTAGGATCAGACATGGTGATGTCTGTGACAGTATTTCACCTTTCTCTAGCACATTCCAGATGAAGACTACAAGGAGAGGGGCCAACATCAACCACATCAAAACAACCCTTCTCAGACACTGCATCACATCTTGGACAGCTGGAAGCACAAGGTGATTTCTTCCTATGACAGAGTCCCTCAGAGAAGTGTTTCAGGTGTGCAGGAGCCAATCATCATCCCAATTACCTCCCATCTTCTGGCCCAGCTGTGGGTGATGAGGCCAGGCCCCCCCAGCCCTGCTGCACAGACAGAGCAGGGGAGTGAAGCTGGGGAGGGCAGCTGGGAGACGCTTTGCAGGCACAACCTGAGCCAGGTCCCCCATACCAAGCATCCTGGCTCCAGGCATTTTTCCTCTTTGATTTGTCATGAAAAGAACCCAGTTTCAACACTGAGCCTTGGGCAATCCCTTGCTGGATTAGAATATTACAAGCATAGCTGCAAATCTATCAAGAAGTTTTTCAAGTCCCTGCTTTCCCTCTGGAATCAGCACAGCAAAAGCCACATCTAGGTGAGATGCTTCATCCCTTTTTTGAATATTTTTCATCTAACACCCTTGTCAAATACTTGCAGGCAGCTGCAGCTCAAATCATCCTGTGCTTTTCTTGTGATTGCTTTGCCTGATATCATGGTGAGTATTCGTATCAAGTGAGTGCATGATAGATGGTTAGATTTATGCTTTATGTTGTGATCTGGGGATATAAATGTATTTAAGTGACTTATTCAGCTTAAAAACCAGCGCTGTTTGCTGCTCTCTCATCAGCATTACGGGCAGAGAGTGATAAAATAGCAACGGTAATTGTGGTGATGGAGTGTCACTGACAAATAATATGAGCATAAACCCCGTTTTTAGAGACAGATGGAGTACAACTCCTCTGTAAGTTCTCTAGAATTATTTTTAGAGTGGGACAGACTGAAAACCCCTTGGGGAGAAGGGCATCCTGGAAGGTGGGAAGGGCTGGGGGCTGTGAGCAAACATCAGGACTTTGACGAGTTTTACAGCTTACTTAAAGAAAAGAAAAAAAAAAACGGGAGAGAGAGAAGAAATCAAGAAGTAAAAGACCTGGTAATCCTAGAAACGTGAGCCATTTTCCAGGGAAACTGCTCCCAGAACTAGAGCAGGGTTTAGCCGGTGCAGTGGTGATTAATGCAGCTGTCTGGATCACAGGATTGTAACCACAGCTCAGGGCTGTGCATCAATCACTGTGGTGCATTTATGGCCCTTTCATGCCATCCCCCTCCTTTAAACCTAATTTACTGTGCAAATCAGTTGCCAAAGCCCCTTTGGTCTCACCTTCCTGGGCTTTCCTGCTTTGCTTGCAGAGTTTAGGGGTGGCAGAAGCTGCCTCTCCTCTACAAGGACTTGCTCCCAGGCTGGTGTGTCTGCCACAGGGGTCTGGGCTGTCTGTCTTATGACTGCCTTCAGCAGCTCTGCTGCTCCTTCCCTTGTAGCTGGAGCTTCCTCTAGGGCCACGCGAGCTCTGCTAGCTGGGAATGTTGGGGAAGGGTCTCCCTTGCTGCAGTGGGTGTGAAGCTGCCCTGCTCCCATGTGATGGGAAGATCTCTGGGGTGCATGTTGGTCATGTCTCGCTCCACAGAAGCACTAACAACACAACCCAGGGGTTTGTGCTGGCCCAGGGCCAAGCCTCGCTGCACTCAAGGGTTCAGATTATTTCTTGGTGAGTTTCGGATGTTGTTCTCCAAGCCATGCCTGTTTCCTTGGATGGTGAGCACCATATGGGAGAAGTTTCTAGGTGGGTTTGGTGGGGAGCTTTTCTAAAGGCCCAGTCTGTTTCCAGGTGCTGAGAAGTGGAGGGAATGTGTGGAGCCAGGCTGTGCAGAAACAACAACCCCCCCACCCCATCCAAATAGTGTCATTTGGGGAAATTAAAATAAGGAATGAGAAGGCAAGGTGCAGTGAGTCTTTCTGGCACAGAGACTGAGCATGAGGGAGCAAACATGTTTGCACTATGATATGTGGTAACTTTTGACAACTGGATGACATTTTGGCTTGCTTGGTGAGCAGGGGATAGAATGAGACTAATGAGGAACTGGAATAATTTGGGATGCAAAGCTAGGGACTCCTGGGAGACACAAGAGGAACATTTGCATAATCTTAACATCTTTGTCCCAGATCCCCAGTCTCCTTTCTGGGAACTTCACAAACTCTTCCTCTGAATGCTGCTGTAACAACCCTCTCCTCTCCCCTTCCCTCTTCACACTTCCATAGTGCAGCAGCTTTGGGTTTTTGTGAGGGGCTCTGCTCTTCTGTTTGCTTGCTGCTTGTCCAGGTCTGCTGGAGGGGAGGCAGGATTGTGCCTGTGACAGAGCCCGGTGCCTGTTGTTTATCCAGCCGTGTGTGAGAGCTGCGTGGAGCCCGGGGCAGCTCTGCCTTGCTGTAAGCTGTGGTCTGCTGGGGTGCTCTTGGCTGCTCCTGCTCCTTTCTGGAGCCACTCGTGGTGGTGCTGGAAGGGTTCTGCCTGTGGGATGGATGCCCTGGTCACCATTACCCCAGGTCCTGAGCAGCTCAGCTGGAACCACGAGGGCTGGCCTTTGGGTGCTGGAGGCTGCTGCCATTGCTGGGGGGCACCTGGTGCAGTGTGAGTGTTCCTGGCTTATCCCCGAGCTTAGGGCACTTGGTAGAGCCACCCTTAGGTGGGGAGATCTATGCCTGTACCTGTGCAATAGCTGGGTTTGATGGCAGTGTTGGCAGCAGGATGTTACAGGGACAGGTGGAGCACTGGAATGCCTCACATGCCTTGGGCTGATGCCTGCAAGCACAGAGCCTGCAGCCCTGCTCAGGTACTGCCAGAGCCTTCCCATCACTGCCTAGCCCACTCTGCTTTTCTTGTCATAGCTTTTATGGGACTTTTATTAAAGGTTTGGTGCAAGATGCCACTGCCTGATGAATTGGTGAAGAGTGTTTCTAGTAAAAAACTGTGTTTCTTCTTTATAGTGCAATGTGCGAGTGTAATGATTGTATTCTGCAAGGGAAAATTAAGGAGGGATCTTTGTTGGGGGAGAAGGGGAAGGGGGAATGAGGTGCACAGCAGGTTTAGTGCAGTGTGGAGCATTGGAGCATCTTTCTTTTGTGCTGGGGCTGCAAAGTCTTATCCCATGTGTGAGATACTGGCCAAATGTTCAGCCAAGAGCAGCCTGACTTGCAAGCAACTCACAGTCTCGAAGATTTAAAATGATGCTCAGGAGAGCACGTGCTAAGAGAGTGAACAAAGGATCATGGAGAGAGACTGAGACACCAGGACAGACCTTCCCTGGGCATAAGCAAGTCTGAGGTGCCCAGATGAGCTGAAGGACTCTGCTTTTAGAGTTGGATGAGAAAAGGATCATTGCCTTTATCTCTGAGAATACCAGGTGCTGGTGAGGGCTCTGGTTTACAAGATTTCTGTGGACAGGACTCACCTCCATCCCACACGGCCCTTTGCTGAGTTGTCCTGACTCTCTCTCTGTGCCAGGAGGCCTCTTGGTCCTTTGAAGCAGCTGTGTGGACCTTTGAATACTGGAGCATCCTCCTGGATCTGCTCTGTCATTTTGGGGCAGATTCACTGCTTTGGAGGCCTCTGCAGGTAGGAATGAGTTTGCTTTTTTGCACCACTTGTCTTTATTTCTGTTACACAAATGCTGTGATCCTCTGCTAGAGTGTCCTCTCTCCATCCTTCATTGAAAGTGGCACTACCTGTAGCCCGATATTATGGTATGGGAAATAACAGAGGCCTTGATTTGTAAAGTGAACAGCATAATTTTTTTATCATTAGAGAAATTACATTAGTGAGTCCTAAACTCTCACATGAGAGCTGCTGTGCCAGGGCAGGCTCCTCCCTAGTTCTGGAGTGCATATTTCCCTGATTCTTGCCTGGGGATCAGTGGTGACAAGAGGGGACTGGAAGGCACCCAGGACCACGTTACTCTCGGGTGAGAAATGACTGCACCATGTTGCTGCTGACAGGATTTCTCCTCCCTGACTGCTTGGGCAGGGGCACAACATGCATTTACTCTGAATGTCACTTTTCTTAATTTAACCAAAAGTGTGTTAAGAACGTGGGGGAAACAGCACAGCTATGCCAACATGCTGCTCCTCAGCACTGCTGTGTGTTTAGGATGAGAAAACTCTGATTTACAGAGCTGAAGATATATTTTCCCATCTTCTTCTTAATTTTTATTTTATTTTGTTGCATCTTTGCAATTATCCCCTCTGGAGCTATTATTTTTCTTTAATATCTAAATCTTTTTTAAAGGCAAAGTCATCACTGTTTTGGAACTATGAGTAGGTATTATTATTATTTTTTTTTAATACAGCAGTCATAAGCAATTTTAAAGCACTGCTTTACTGTATAAAATGATCTTCCCTTATGGTTTGATGTTGATGCTGCAGTCTGATTTATTGAGGAGGACTGCAGCAAATGACACAAATACTTAGAAGATAATTGTGTTGGTGATGGGCCTATGCACAGCACATGTTTAAAAGACAGGATGGCTCGCATTGTCTGCTGCCAAGATTCCTGGAGTATACAGGGTACAGGGGTAACTGCATCAGCCTGGAGAGGCTGTGATCTTCCAGCCTGGATTTGGGTGCTTGACACGAGGTCAGCCTGGCACCAGTTTTAAAGCAGATGGCAAAAGTATTTGGGTCCTGTCTCATGAGAGAGATCCCAGTGGGCTGTGTGGGTGGCTATAAGGGTGGCTCAGGCCCAGATGTGGAGAGTTTAGAGAAGAGTGGGGAAGGGCAGAGCTGTGGGACCATGGAGGAGCAGCAACAGAGTGCCAGGGCCTGTGGCAGGAGCCAGGGCTGCACGTACAGAGGGGCCCTGGGCTTGGTCCCCCACTCCTCCTCTGTTGCCTTCTGCTGCCTCCCATGCAGCCACCACCCCAACACATGTTTTGGTGGAGATGTTTGAGCTGCTGCATCGTCATTAACACCTGATCCGTGGGGAGATAAATGTGGCTGGCAGCAGTTATCCTCTGTGCTAAAAGTAAACACTGATTTTTAGCCAATAGTGTAATTGTGGTACTTTAATGCAGTGTAAGTTGTTGGGGAAGCCCTGCTGTCAGTGGCTGTGTGCAACCCTCTGCTCTCACTGTAAGGGTAGGAAGGCTGATTTTGTTTCTTCCTTTTGAGGCAGGATTCACACCCCTGTTTTCTGGTTCTTTTATCCTTAATGTACACCAGCATACATTGTGTGGAAGCTGCCCACAAAGACAGGTTTGAGGGGAGGAGAGAAAAAGAGATGGTGTAAGGTGGGGGAGGAGAGTGCGGGGGGTAGGAGAGCAGGGAGGAGCAGGAGGGAAAGAGATGTGATGAAGAGGAATTTAAGCAAGTAGGAAGGCTGCTTTGTGCCTTTACAGTGTGACTGGAGAGAGACAGTGCTGCTGTAAGGGACTGAATTTTGCTGGCTCTTGCAAGGTAGGGTTGTCTGAGCCCTGTGGTGGGGGCTGGCTGTGCACCAGCTCTTAAGGGTTTCCTTGTGTTGGCTGCCCCTGGCCACGGGTGGGCTTGGTGCTCCATCCCTACTGGAGTTGCTTTTTATGAGGTTTCTGTAAGCCTCTCTCAAGTTGAAAGCTATTTTATTACTTTTTTTTTTTCCTTCTGGTGGATGAAATGCAGACTGGTGGTGGATGTGATGGTGATGTGTTTGTTTGAAGTTTGCATCAAACCTCTTTGGTCTGGAAATCAAAAGTGCAGGCTTCTCTCTGGCCTGCTCTCCCCTCCCAAGCTCAGCAGCTCAGAGTGGGGCAAACTGCACTGAAGTAAATTGGAAAAGTTTGAGTGATTGCTCTCAGCTTAGCATCTCCAGTCTCAGATTCCTGCTGCTCCAGCATTCCCAGAGAGCCCCAGTGCAGGGAAGGTGTTGACCTCTCCCAAGAACTGCAATCCTGCAGCTTTGCTGGCTCTCCCCTCTCGTAATCCGAGATGAACATCCAGGCACTGCACTGAATATCCTTGGAGCTTTGTCTGTCTCAGTCCTGTCTCCTTCAGCTTCTCTGGTGTGATGAATTTAGCAGAGTTAACCTCCTCTGCCTCTGCCCCAACCCTATGTATCCCTTGAATGGAATATCTGTGCAAGGAATTGGACATGCTGCTGACATAACCCTGGGCAAAATCTGTTTTATAGCTGATGGTCACATTTTAAAATAATTTATGTGTGTATTGAGGGCTTCTCCATTGAAAACGGTGGATTTGCATAGGGCAGCAATGGACACTTTTACTGTCTTTGTAGAGGATTTTTGTTGTAATTTTTCAGACTCCTACACTATGATGGAGGGCAGGACTATTAAAACAGAAGGATGAGTTCTTGGCTGTCTTCTGTGAGGTACTTCAGGTTCAGTACAAACTGTCTAAGTAATGGGATACCTCACACAGCTGCTTCATTTTCTCTGACTCCCAATGAGTTGAGACAGCAAATACCTCACCAACCGTGGAGGCTGTGGCAGTCTCATGCAACATATCTAAGGATGATTAATCCTGAGAAATAGCTTGGCCATTTATCTAGCTCAGGTTCCAGTTGCTGTGTTGGGCTGTGCAAATTGTAGAGCAGAGGAACTGCAGGCAGGGCAGGATGCTGGTGCTGGTGCCAGCTCATCTCTGCCGACTTGCACTGGTGTGAACTCCAGAGCAGAAGGGTGCTGGCCAAAGAGCAGGGAGTGAGGGTGTTGTAGTGTAAGGGGTGGACATCCTGCCTGAGTCAGAAAATGTCCAGGAGCTGGGGCAAATGGTGGGGAGCAGCCTTGTACTACCCATGGGGGAGCTCTTCTCCACCCATCCTCTAACAAACAGTGCCGAGGTGTGTCAGCACATCACTGCTCAGCTCTTCCAAACGTCTTATTCAGCTCAAGGGGATTATTTAACCCCTAGCAGACTGAAGTAAAACATGTAGTGCTCTGTTCTGCTTTTTTCTTCCCCTTCTGATTTGGTGCAGCTGGGCTGTCCTTTTTATGTCCTGCCCTGTATGTCAGCCTGGAAGCATGATTTGAACAGAGGTGATGGATAGTGCTTTCCAAACATAACACCCTGAGCCCAGGAAGATCATGAGCTCTATCCTGAAGCTGCTGTGCACAGGTTGGGTGAACTGGTCACTGCAGCCCTGACAGGATCCTTCTTTGCCTATCATGGTAAAAAGGTTGCAACACAGGATGTGCTCTTTCCCTTGCTGTGGCTGCTGTGGGGATGGCACATGCTGGAGAATGGCTCATGGAAGGTTGTAGGAGCACCCTGAAACCCAGGGCTGCAGCAGGAGTGAGACACTCAGGCATAACTTGTGCTGTCCCCAGATGCTCCAGGGTTTTTTCCACCGTACACAAGCAGAGGGGACTGATGCCATAGCAGCTCTGCCTTTCTCCAGACTCAGGGCGGGTGCTGATCCCTCTGCTCCAGCAGGGTCAGTGCCTGTGGAGCTCCTTTTGGCGTTAAAGATGAGCCAGGGCTCCTCACGGGGAGCCTGAGTGCTGCGATCATGGCTGAGGCAGGGCTGCGTGCTGGGAAAGAAAAGAGCTGCCTCCTGTGCAGCAGCTGCTTTCCCTTCTCTGGCTGGGTCAGAGGCTGCTCCCCGTGGCCATGTACTGCTGGGGACGTGCTCTCAGCTCCTGCCACTGTGCTCAGCCCTAAGTGCACAGAGGACCGCGACCTTCTGTGCCCTGCTGGGAGGAGAGCACGCTCCGAGCGGGTCCCAGCTTCCTCTGGCTTCAATCTCTTATGTGCCTTGGAGGGGAGCTGATGACAGATTAAGACTGAGCCGCTAAAGAAATGACTTCTCCAGGACCTTGCCCTTTACTCTGATTTGCTCCACCTGAAAAATCTATCTGGGTAGAATCTACACAGGCATTCAAACCCCTGTTTTGATCTGTTGTGCCAATTCCTCTGCTGATAATTGCTGTTGCTGTGATATGAGTACAGAGATAAAGCAGAACCACTCCTCTGCTTCCTTCTGCAACCAACTGAAAGCAACAAAATGCCTCCATCTAATTGCTAGAGATTAGTTTATTCTGGGTACTTGTGGGAGGCTTGTAAGCTTCTGAACAGCCCCCCAAATGTTTGTGTGCTCTTAGAGATCGAGAAAGCTTAAAGGGGAATAAGAGCCAGGTAAAACAAGGCATGAAACAGAGCTACCCCCAGAGGTGAGAAAATTGTGGAGAGGAGGCTTTGCCACAGGCTGTGTGCTGGAGTACGAGGAAGGACAAAGCTACTTTCTCCACGGCCTGACACTGTTGCTCCATCAGTAGCTTAGCTGGAAGATCCTGCAGAAATAATTTAGGTGTTGACAGGAACTAATTGTGTTCTTTTTCTCACCAGTCCACCTAATCTCCTCCACTGATGATTCTGCAGCCTTTTGCCTTCACTTTTAAAATTAAGGCTGTTGTTTTTCCTGTTGGGGAGCTGCCACTAAAGGAAGCAATATTGGAGGCATATAAACTTTTCTCCATCACTTTCTAACTTAAATATACCAACAGTCTTTATGAATGAAAAAGAAAATTCAAAGAAACTTTGAATGCTATCACAGCTAGTTGGGAGTTTTCTAACTAAATGCATTTTGGCAGAATGTGCTGGCTTGTTGAAACTGAAACAACCCAAGTGCTTATTTTAACAAAGCTCACAACAGCAAGGTGCTCTCAGGTCCATGACAAAATTTCTGGCTAGAAGTGGGGGAAAAGGAATGGGAGCAGCTGATTCCTCGGTGCTGGGGTGTTTGCTTCTGATGGGGGATGTCCTGGCCAGACCAAGCATTGTGACACTGGGTGCCTTGAGGAACTGGCTTGGTGGTGGGAAGGGAATGTCCCCTTCAGCTGCCACTGAGCCTCAGTGCTGGCTCGCCTTGTGTCTCTTCCCTGCAGTGTCTGCAGTACTGTACTGGGATGTAATGCTGCACTGGGACACACAAGTGCCTGGAGTCCCCATGATCTTGTGGGGGCAGCTCTCTGTGGGTCACATAAAGCTGTTTCACAACATGCCAGATCTGTGAGAGAAAGATTTTTTATATTTACAGTTATTTAAGGCCAAACTAGTTTCCCTCATGAAAAAAAGAATGAAAAAGAGGCAGGGGGCAGCTACAGAGAGAACGCACCGGAAAGGCTGTGCTTTCATTTGGGGTTAAAAGCAGATTTCTGTGCATTTCAGGCTATAAGCCCTGTTAAGTGCAGCTCTAGGCAGTCTGGAGCTCTGTGACAAGCACTAATTTTGAGAGATTGGTCCTTGCTGATGGACAATTACACACCAATCACAGCAGGAATCTGAGCATGGCTAATGTAAATGGCCTAGCATTTTGCTATTCGGGAAGTAATGCTTTTTGATTTGTTAATGTTATAGAGCTTTTACCCTGTACAATAAAAGTTCAAATGTTCTCCACAGGTTTCATTATTCCTCAGATTTACTCAGTAAAGGCAGGAATGAAATACATGGGCACCAACGTTGTTTACAATTACAGAAAATCACCATTTTACTGCAGGTAACCACGCCTGTGCATGCCACCTGTAGCACTTGGAAGAAGGTAGGCTCTTGTCTGGGGTTTTTCCTGATGGGTCTTGAATTGTTAAATCCTTGTGCTACTGAGTCCCACAAACCACCAGGACCTGCTGATGGCTCACAGCCCAAGGGACCTGCATCTCAAACAGGAAGCTCTTTGTGGACATGGTGTCCTTGGGGCTGAGCATGTGTCATCATCGGATGGAAGCTGTAGGGTAGGTGGTAGAAAGAGAAATTAATATGTCTGAGACGCATTTTTCTTCCTGCTAATGTACTGTAGGGATGAGAGGTTCCGGACAAAGGTCGAACTGAGCTGTTTGGTGTCTGTCTGTCAGAGCTGAGAGCAGTTTTGACATTCAGATGTTGCTCTGAGTGTGGAGGGTACCACTTCTCTCTCAGCAGCACTGCCCAAAGGTCAGTGCCCTCTGCCACAAGTGCAAGACCTCACACAACTTATGATGCCATGGCTCGGTGCTGTGAATTCCACTAAAAAGATCTCATTGGTATTTGGGAGGTATTTGACTTGGAAATCTGCCTGGAAATTGGCCCCCCTTCTTTCCTCTCAGGGATTTGGTGTTCGGATCAAACACCTGAACGTTTGGTTTGAGTGCTCCAGGGCCTGCTCAAGGAAACAATGACACTCCCAGGTGTCCCACTGCAGAGCTGTGTCTCAGACACCTCTGGTGACAAGTGCAGGAGAGGTGCTGCAGGTGCATTTCTGTTGCACTATGCAGCAATGGTGCCTCGTTCCTGATGTTGCTGTGTCCCAGTAATGGATGAACTGGGATCCGGCATCACCACACATGATCAAGTGGGGTAGTCAGTAAATCCTTGGCTAGTATGGACCATCTGACTTCAAGGGAATTTCACTTCCTTGTGCCAAAGAACCCACCCATGAGCATCCAAATTCATCTGAGAGCAGCTTGTTAGTAGCACCTAGATACTACAGTAACTGGTGAGCTATAAATACCAAAGGCAGACATAATATTAAACAGGCTGTGTCATCAATTAGCTAATGACAGGAGCATAGAAACATTGAATAAAAATAACCTGTAATAGCACAATACTTTCTTCTCACCCCCCCTCCTACTCTCCCTCATCCAGAAATGAGCAGCTCTGGGACACCTCATTTTTTACTATTAATAATTTAGGAGCTGTAACGTTCTGCAACGAGCAGTGTGTGATCTGCAAAACATTCACTTTTTCAGATTGCTTTATACTTCCAATCATTTGCAAGAAGTAAAGCTGGTAAAAACAATGGGATTTGATGCACAGAATTGTTTCAGGTCATGTGGGGGAGCCTGTGGCACTGCTTCTGAATGGAATTTGTTTAGTTCAGTGGCATTTTTGTGATGGCAACAGCTGCCCATTGTGTCTCAGTGTGACACAACAAAGAGCACACACAGAGATAAGGCATGAAGTGGGATCCCAAAAACTTAACTTCTGGGTTTGGATTTGCAGCTGTGGATCAGTCCCCACAAATGCCTCTCAGGTCAATCAAACCTGGACTAAGCCTGATGGAGACAAGGTGGTGTCAGAGTCTGCCTTGTGCTTTCATTGCACAGCAGAGCCCTGATCCTACCTGGTGCTGTGAGTGGGTAAATGCTGTCATGGATGGGGAGTTCTGGCTCCCTGCAGAGCACTGACAGTAGCTCCCATGTTTCTCCTCGTTCTCCCCTGGGCAGAGGACAAGGCTGTGTTCCCCACACCAGCCTTGAGCAGCCTCGTGGCAGTTTCTTGGCCCGTAGAGATGCAGAGGGATGCAGAGGACTGACCTGCCCATCCCTAAGGAGCAAAGCCCCTTTCCCTCTGGCTGTGTCTGTTGTAGCTGAGCACAAGCTTTGTGAGGCAGGGATACCTGCAGCCACAGCTGCATGGCTCTGCTAAGGGCAGAGAGCAGATTTCCTTCACCGCTTTTTTCAAAACTGCTGAGCTTAAAAGGTTGTGGGGGAGGATGCAAGCAAGGTGGAGTGCAGACAGACTGGCCCACAGTGTGAGCATGTAGACCTTGTCCTTGAAGTTTATCAGCCCAAGAGAACCCCTTAGAAAATTTCCAGGAAATGAAACAGAAACACAGAGAGCTCTCCTCAGTCCCTGTCCCAGCCATTAACAACCTTTTCAAGCTTTTTCCTTTTGGCAAGGAGATGTTCTGGATGTGTGAGGCTGTTCTGAGAGCTGGAGTCTGGGAACTTTTCTCTCCCTTCTAATTTTGTCTCTGTGATTTAATAATTGCTCAAGATCCTTTATATAAAGCAGCAAGACAAGTGATCCATGACCTTGTGTGGAATTTTAGGTGGGTGCAGGGCTGACTGGAAGGCTGCAGGGTCACCCCCTGCCTCTGGAAGCCCCGGTGCTGCTGCGTGTCTGGGTCATGGCCGAGCTTGTCCTTGGGCTTCAGATGGAGCCCTGGGCTCACCCTGGTCCCCAGGCAGGGAGCACAGGCGGCTTTTGGGGCTTGATTTTGATGGTGTTTCAACTGGGATGGTGTGTAGTGCAAACAAAAGTCGTTCCTGCTCCTCTCTGCTCTGTCCCAGCTATTTTTGTTCTGCTTGCTTGGTAGCGCTTGCAGCGACAGTTTAAGATTTGGGCTATGTGGAATAAGCCCTGAAGCAGACTTTGTGAGGCACTGGGGATGAGGATTCACAGAGGAAAGCTTTCCACTAATCTTCCCAGTTCCTTTTGTAGCCAGAGAGCAGCCATCTCCTCTGCAGGGTGATTCAGAGAGGCTAAATAAAGCTCTTTCTGTGAATCAGCCCCTGGGGCAGCTCACTCTGCAGTTCCCATCTCCACGAGAGCCCAGAGTCCTCGGGGTTCCTGTGAGGAACAGGGCCTTGGGGTGCTCCAGCTCCATGGGGCTGGGCCCGTGCCGTTGTTAGTGCCACATGCTGGTGATTTGGAGAATCTGGGATTCCCCAGAAGACCTGTGATTTGGGGAACCTCCTGACAATCCTGCTTCATATCTGGGAGTCAAGTGATGAGACCTCTGCACAGCCAGCTGCTTTGTCTGCATAACGCCGAGCTGAGTGGCTCAAGAGCCAAAGATGGAAAGAAGGAGAAATGCAGAACCCAGAGCAGAGGGGAGAAAGAGCCATGATGCAACTTTTGTCTCCACTGAAATTTTCTGCTTTTTAAAATAAAGTTAAATCCAGTTTGTTCCTATCTAAATAAAAAAATTGCATCATAAATGTTGAAATTAAAACATTTTGATTTTTACAACTTTTTCAGGTTCATTTCCTGTCTTTTTCATCGCCCCACTTTCTCTCTTGCAGGTTGTGGAGATAGGGTTTAATGAGGATATCTTGAAACATCTCAGTGTTTGAAAATGGAAAGAAAATCAGTTTATTTGTGTTTGCTTGTTTCTTTGGGAACTTCTGTCAATCTTCAGGAAAAAACCCAAACAGCCAACTCAAAACAACTTCTAAATATTGTGCACTAAATGCTCTGTTTTTTCTTTCCCCCTGGCTAAAACACCTACCTGAGTGGAAGAATCAAGGCCCTTGTCTCATTGTGAGCAGCTTGTGCCTCACTTGATGGGCAGGCTGGAAAAGCTTTTAAAGAAAGGCTCTGGCTGCCTTGTGCTGTTGGAATATCCAGGCTTGCAGCAAATCAAACCCGGACAGGGGAAACAGGGGTGGACAGGTGTGAGCAAAGAGCAGGGGTGGGCTCAGACAGTGAGGGTGAAGGGATGGAGCTGGCCTGGAGGGAAGGCTGGGAAGGGAGTGAGGGTGCAAGGTCCTGCCAGGACGTGCTGCTCTGAGCAGTGGGAGCTGCAGCTCCTTCCCAGGAGAGCAGGCGGTGACTCCTCTCACTGCTCCTTCTTCCCACTTCTGGCTTTTGTGAAGCTCTAGAAATTGCAAGCGGGGGTGATTTAGCATGTCACTGCTGAACACGGGAGGCTTTGTGGTAATTAGCTTACTGCTAATTAGGAATATCTTTGGGTATTTCTTTGCAGGAAAGCACTGATCCATTTATAACAAGTCATCACTTGTGAAGCAATTATCTGAAATATGTTTCCCCCTTTCTGTATAAAGAATTATCTTCCTTTTTTTTCTTTAATTTTTATATCAAAACATGTTGAATATGCCTGTCAAGAATGATAGGTCTTTGTAATTTAAATGTTGGGCACATATCTTGTGAAATGTCTCAATAAGTAACTTTATTAGTTAAAAAAATTCAAACCCCAGAAAAACCCCAAAACATAAAAGCAAGCATGACTAACTCCTCAGAGCATAAAAAGGACATTTTATTTTTCTGAAACTGTAAGAAACTTTTAAAATTCTATCTCTGTGCACACACATTTCCATGTAAAATGCAACAACACCTGTGGTTTTTTGCCTCGTGCTTTTTCACTGTTGACTTCCATGGCTGGCTCTGTGTACAGGTGATGGAGGTGACACTGGTCTCTTCCTTCCTTGTGTACGAGGAGTTGCTCTGGAGTGAAACCTGTGACCTTTAGGTGCCCAGCTTGTTTCCTGCTCTGAATATTGGGCTGTTAAACTGAGAATGTTTTACATGTAGCCAAAAGATAGAAAACGAGCTGGTCTCAAAGCTATTTCACATGCAGTGAGTTGAAATTACTTAGGTGACCTCTTAGAGTGAAGCAAAAAGCAATGGTTGAACCAGGACAGATTTTAAGCAACAGATTCATGGTAGTGCAGAAAACTGATCTGTGTGAACAGTGCCTGAATCCTATTTATTCTCAGATGTGTTAGTTTTAGTACTGATGTCCTCCTCGCAGAGGTCTCTGCTGTGCAGGGCAGGGTGGTGTGCAGGCACTGCTGCCTCCTCTCCCTGTGTCCTGACTGCTCGTTCCAGCAGGTTCCTCTTTCTCCATTTGTTTGTGGGCTGCAGAGCACAGCTCCCACCCTCTGCAATCTACGTGGGCAGGAGGGGATGGGGTTTTCTGGGCTCACCAGGGCATCTTGCGTGCTTCCAGCTCTGCACTGGAAACTGCCCGCTGTCACTTGAAGGGAGAAAGCTAAATGCCATCTTGTTTTCCAAACCTTTCTAACAGTGATGATGGCAAGTTTCGCCGAATAAATTAAAAGATGTAAGAGCTCAAAGGGGGAGGAAATGTTATTTGTGTTTATTTTGAGAAATACATACCACTTTTTACAATATTTTCATGTTTCATTAAGTTCTCTTAAATTTCCTTCCTAGAAACTGTATGATGTGCTACTCACTGCTCAAACTCAAAATGGGATTTTTATCATTGGTGCTATCTGTTTAAAATATGTTTGTCAGTAAATTCCTCTTATTTCCCCTTTTCTACCCACCCCTGGGCTTAAATAGCTCATAAACAACAATGAAATCAACAAAAATTGTTTTGTTATTCAAATGAGCCTTCTTTTTTCCACTGCAAATTCCTTTCTCCACAGAAACTCTGTTTTTTAACACTAACAACTGCCTAAAGCTCTCTGATTTTTCTTCATAGGCAATCGTCCTGGTCAAAACCAGAGAAAATAGGGAGCCTATTAAGCTAGAGCCTCTTTTGCATACACCTGCAGTAGTTATTTAGTTATGCACATCAAAATGAATAAGCTGTTGCACAACATAATTGGTTCATTTTGATTATGCAGGACCACCATGTTGCTGCTTTGATACAGGAAGCTCTTTGCTTGTAGGCTGGGCAGTCAGTGATTAGAAATGGAGAGGGTACTTCACAAACACAGGACAGGTACCTGTGAGGCTGGGGACGCTTTGCCATCTGTCCACTGATAACTTTGGGTACTTCCCTACTTGCTAACCACGTGCCTGTTGCTAGAGACCCTGAGATGTACTCAGTCAAGGGCTGGCACTCACAGAAGTACATGGTTTGCCTACGTGTGTGCATATAACAAATATCCCGAAATCTTCATGTGCATTAAAATAATTAACTAAACCTTACTGTGACTTAGTGAGATATTACCTACATCATTTGACAGATCGTTGAAGGAGACATGGACAGTTCCAGTGATTTGACCAACGCTGACTTGCTCTTGCACCAGACTCTGTGCAACTGATTATGAGAGGGGAGATCCTTGCAGGCAGCACTGAAGGGAGCAGGCAGATGGACTGGCTGCTCTGCTTGCCTGGCCCCTGCAGTGCTGCTTTGAGGGATAGGAGGTGGCACAGAGCCGCTGTTCCCAAAGGGAAGACCCTACCGATGCCATGCTGGGTACTCTGCTTGGGCCCCTGGTTGTCATCAGAAGCTGGGGTGTGGCACCAGGTGGCATAAAAGGGGGTCCTCAGGTGGTAGTTGCTGGTGGTAGAGGTGGGGAATGCCCAGCCTGCATGGGGATGTGCCCAGGGGGAGGCTTTGTGCCACAGTCACAGGCAGGGGAGAGAGAGTGGATTTCCACATAGCCAGCAACCCAAGCAGGGCCTAAGCCACTGTTTTCCATAAGTTTCAAGAGTGTAAAGTGCCCTCTGGAAAAGGAAATGCCTCTCCTTTCCTATGTGGGTGACAGATGCTCCTCACCCCAGTGTCTGCCCCTCGGGGCGATGTGGCTGCCCCAGCCCTGATGCAAGGGCTCCCCTGAGCTCTCTCTGATCTGCTGCATGCCGAGTCCATCAGCCTGGGCGAACGCAGCCACAAAACAGGCTCAAAACTCCTCAGGCTGAGCTTCTATGAATTGGATTAAGGAATACTGTAAAGACCCTTCCTTCGGGACTATGGCACAGGCAGGAGAGCTGGCAGGTGGAAACACAGCCACGGGATGGGAGCCTTTTTAATCAGCATGTCTGCCTGCATCTTGCTCCTCTGTATCTCCTGTAACCACCGTAATTGATTTCTTGGCAATGGAAACTCTTTTGAACTCAAGTTCTTAACAAGCCAAAGAAGAGCACAGTATCAGGTAAGTGCTCTTAATTGACCAAGCTCTCCTCGGGGTTGCTCTGTGAATGATTCATGTCTGGCCATAAAAGCAACACTATTACCAAGGTGTGGGGTGGGGGGAGTCCGACCCCAAACAGAGCTGGGACGGCTGATGAAAAAGCAGCAATAATAAAACAGACAGTGAAATTGGTGCCTGTAGCTCGCTGTGTTTGGCAAGTGAATAGAGTTTCCCCTCACAGACTTGTTTCCTGGGGCAGAGTTGTGTGATGGTGTAAGCTGCTGGCTGGTCCAACCTTGTTGTGCTGAGGCCAATCTTCAGGCAAGATTTTGGCTGCTGATGGACAGAGGAACAGGTGACTCCTTTGTACCTGTGTGGGAGGGTTGGAGGCTTGGATTGAACAGATGCTGAGCAGGGAGAGATGAGGTAAGTGGTTCACTTTTCCATGCATTTAAACTCTTTTCTTTCCTTGTTTTGTTGTTTTTGTTGCTTTTTGTTTGTTTCAGAAGAGGGCTCTCCTTTGCTCTGTGGACAAACGACTGCAGCTGCACACAAACCCAGGGACTTTTAGGTGTCCATTGCCAAGGCCTTGCAGAACTGTGTGATGTGGGGACAGGCAAACATACTCCACCAAAACACTGATTTCACTAGTACAGTGATATTCCTTCTGTCTTTATATCCCGAGACCCAATGCATGTTATGAACTGGGACACATGGAAAACCTTTTCCCTGGACCCAAAGGGCATGTTTTAGTTAGAAAGAATGTAATGACATTGCTGAAAGGATAGAGAAAGGGAAATCTTGCTCTGACATGCCATATGTGTTGTCTCAGCTGTGACAAACAGGAGGAAGTTCTTTTAGTTTGGGTCAACCAGTAAGAAGAAAGCCAGGCTCTGCTTCTTTTGAATGTACTATTTTTGCCCTGGTTGGCAGTGGCATGAAGGAGTGGCCTGGTTAATGAGGGAGGAGGGATTTTTGATGGCAACCCAGAAGGCAAGGGCCAAGTCATTTCATCTTTTGTGTCTGGCTTATTAAAGCCACATGCAGCAGTGGGGCAGGGTATGAGGAGGGTGAACAAAGTTTCAATTGGATGTTGCATCAGCTGCACTTGAACGTGCACTGCAGAATTCGGGAAACAAGAACTGGGAGAGGGAACTGAAAATCTTGGTGTGCATGCTGACCTTAGAGCAAAAGCATCTCTACACAGAGCTTTGAGGTTTCTCCACTGATGTTTAGCACAGGCTTGGACCTTGTTATCACTCTCTTTGAGCTATTCTATATAAAGTACCTTGATCTATTTAAGAGAGAGGTATTAGCATGACGTGGGCGTTTTTTTATGTCCTATAATCTTCTAATTCTGAAGTGGAAGATTTGAAGTGTAATATGAATAGTGGTGCTACAGGAATTACTCTCATCCTGTATGAATTTGCAGAAGTGAGTATATCTGGATCATTGAGCCCTGTGGGTTTCTCCAAGGGGGACTTTTATGCTAAAAGTCCACTGCTGTCTTGTTGTAACCCCATGTTCACCACATGGTTAATGCAGTGAAAGTTAATGAAGTGAAACTTTTATTGCAGTTTTGATCATCGTGCTTACCCCTAAGGTTCGGCGCTTTTTTTTTCCTTTGGTGGGGGTCGGGTGTTTAAGACTCCAAAAATCTGTTGTAAAGGAGAGTGACAAGAGACAGGCTCTGTCCTGGGAAAGCAGAGCTGGCGCTGAGGCATGAGGGATCACAAACAAATGATCCTTGGGCTTTGCTCCCGGGAGTTAGATGGGTTTTGCAGTTTGCCATGGAGAAATGGTTGTTTTCCCTCTACCTCAGCTGGTCCTACCACTGCTACTGCTCCAGGAGTTGTCCTTATGTTTTCTTGAAGGGGCTGCCTGGTCTCACTGATTGTTACAGAAGGGAAAAGGCCCAGCCCATGACTGCTGAAAGAAAGGGTCTCAGCTTGGGCAGTGGAGTTGCGTCGCCTGGGAAATGGAACTCTTCAGCTTTGTCCCTGCCAGCTGGCATCTTTTCCACTGCTCCTTTTCTCTCTAGTGCCACAAATTCATAAAGCACACCAGCCTGTCCATTGTTCCATAGCCTCTAATGCCTGGCATGAGCCCTCAAGTTGTGACTGTGGCCTGGTGTGGCTGGAGGGTGTGAAACCACATGGACACTGGGCTTTGATGGAGCTCTGAGTCCCAATGCCAAATTCTTGTCCCCTGCTTGGTGGCCCTCTAGATTGATTGTAGCATTCAAGCAGGGGGTGATGAGAGGACAAACAAGCCCAGTGTTTGTTCCAGAACTGTACAGAATAGGGCTGGAAGGGATCATGGGGGCCATCTAACTTTCTTGTGCATTAGGTTTGGCTGAAAGCACCAGATATATTTGAGCTGAAACCTAGTCCTGTTCACCTAGAAAGAAGCTTGATGAGAGCTAGAATTTCATTGTTTGAAAGTAGGCAGAGACCCAGATCTACTTTGCTGAAAAAGACAAACTATTTTAGAAGACGTTCTTGGAAATCTAGGCAACCTTCTCAATGTTGTGCAATGTCTCAGTGTAAATTCAAAAATCAATTACTTTCTTTTACACTAAACAATGATTAAGCTGTTCAAACCACTTGGCAAACAAACAGCTGCAGCATCCCCAGAAAGAACTTCTGGGAAGGACCACAGTGATTGCTTGGGTACTTGTTTTTGATAAAATTAAAAATACACATATATTCCCTCCTCCTTTCCTTCAGCATTGAGATGGATTATGCAGGAAGCTCTGAACTTGTATTTTACATTCTTGTGCCTACCTCTGAACCCATCAAATACAAATATTTGAAAGTTTGACTTCAACTGCTCCCGGTGGTATCTAGATTCCCAGATGAAACGTTAAACTGCCTAAAAGAGGAACCTGAAGATGAAACAAACTCAGCAGTAGCCAAGCAGACATGAAGATTACATATTTTGGTAATTGATAAAAGCACCACTTTTCCAGACCCTTCATAAAAGAAAGAATCTGTCTGTTAAAGCCCCAGATTATCTGGCCAGACTCTGTAGCCATAGAAATCAAAGGCAAACTGGCAGTTCTCCTTCTGTTTTCCTCTTCTCTCCAGGTGGCAAACTTCTCTTCAAAAAGGTTTTTTTTTTTTTCAATGGGACCCTAGAAGGAAATCCTGGAAAACAGATAGAGGTTAATATTCTTGATTTGCAACAGAAAAAGCTGGGGCAGAAAGCAAGATATTTAGCCCATGTAAAGTTGAGTAACCTGCAGGCAACGCGGCGATGGTTTGTCAAGCTATTGGGAAAGTGGCTCTTAGTTCCTCACTGTTTGGCTTGTGTCTCTTTTCCTTGTGCAAGAACCCTGCATAAATCAACTCCATCCTCTTTGTAGTGGATCATTTTTGTGAGTGCCATGGTTACAGCAATTTTTAACATGCAATATGGTGTCACTCACAGGCTGAATCCATGCCAAAAGGCAGGGTCTGCTTTAGTCAGGTGTACTAGTTTGAAAACAAACCGGTGGGAGATTGCAAGTCAGAATTATAGTTCATTAGGAAAATTAAAAATAAAGGCAATAATGCAAGAACACTGACAGAGCCAGGATACATCCTGACACCCTGTTAGTCAGGGTGGTGGTAGCAGTCCAGATGAAGTGGTCCTGTTGAAGCAGTGACCCTGTAGAAAAGGGTCTGGTCTTCACCTGAAGGTCCAGTGGCAGCTCTTGTCCTCTGGGAACCCAGTAGGTAAGGGCTGTTTGTGCTGTTCCAAACCCCAGACTATATCCAGGTGGGAATGCCTGGCCCCTTCCCCTGGGCGGGGCATCTCCCAATGGGCTGATGGGTCATGGGGTGTGTCCTTGAGGGCCCCTGGAACAGAGACAGCTCCCAGAGGGAGTNGCTCCCGGAGGGAGTTATCAGGGATGAGTCGTGGTAGGAGATAATGAGCACTGCCTTATCAGGGGTGAGTCACGGTAGGAGATAACGAGCACTGCCTTATCAGGGATGAGCCATGGTAGGAGATAACGAGCACTGCCCCACCTGCTTTAACAGCTTGAGAAGATGATAATAGAATACATACTATTGGTTACATCTTACATTGTAACCTAGGACA
>VZRO01002108.1:87346-155803 GCA_013397915.1 Daphoenositta chrysoptera
ATACTCTAGGAAAAAGCCAGCCCGGGTTGGCAAATCTTGGCAAAGATTAATTCCTTGAAAGTATATTCTACTTAAGAATATGTCATATCATAAAGAAAGATGAATCTTTCATCATAAAACATCTTCACTAAGGTACAAGAAAGGCAGGGAAACTGATTTTCTCTGTAAACATTTGAATACATAAAAGATTAAAATAACAGATTAGGAGCTCTAATGGAGGCAACCTCGATTTACTTTGGGTTGTGGTTGGTTTGGTTGATGTCGGTATTTTCCATTAGCTTGCATTCTACTGCTGTGTTACAATAAAATAGAAAACCAATGATCATTCAAGGTAATAAAGGATAGGGACACTTTTTTGGAAGTACTTTTGAAAGTGTTGAAAGCACAACAACACGCCTCACTCACAGCCCACACCGTTTGTGGGAAATTTCAGGATACGTTTGCACCTTCTCTGCTCTGGGGCTGGCTGTCCTTCTGTGCAATTCAGAGCAACCTTTCTGGCTGAGCATGGCTGTGGCAGAGGACTGGGTCACTGTGGGAGACCCAGACCCTGTGCCACAGCTCAGCACAGCAGTGCCTGATGCCTGCAAAAGGCAAACATTGTCTGGTTGTGTGTTATGTGATGGTGTATAGCCCCCAAAAGCTTATTCTTTTCGTCAGCTCTTTTTTCCCTTCTGGGTTTTAACTTTCTGCTGCTACTTAACTTTGTAAAATAATGAATGACAAGAAATACATTCATAGAAATTCATGCCTGAGGCTGGAGCTTTTTCTAAGTAGTTTTGACTCTTCAGAGGGAAGCTACTACTAAGCAAAAAATCCCTGCTCTCTTATTAACTAATCTGGGTTTTCCCTGATCCGTACACAAGGAAAAATCCAGTCCTGGTTTTCCCCCATTCCGTAACACGGAAAAATCCAGTCCGGGTTTTCCCCCATTCCGTACTCCAGGAAAAATCCAGTCCGGGTTTTCACCCATTCTGTACTCCGGGAAAATCCAGTCCGGGTTTTCCCCCATTCCGTACTCCAGAAAAAATCCAGTCTGGGTTTTTCCCCCATTCCGTATTCAGGGAAAAATCCAGTCCGTGTTTTCACCCATTCCGTAATCCAGGAAAAATCCAGTCCGGGTTTTCCCCCATTCCGTACTCCGGGAAAAATCCAGTCCGGGTTTTCACCCATTCCGTACTCCGGGAAAAATCCAGTCCGGGTTTTCCCCCATTCCGTACTCCAGGAAAAATCCAGTCCGGGTTTTCACCCATTCCGTATTCAGGGAAAAATCCAGTCCGGGTTTTCCCCCCATGCCATACTCTAGGAAAAAGCCAGCCCGGGTTGGCAAATCTTGGCAAAGATTAATTCCTTGAAAGTATATTCTACTTAAGAATATGTCATATCATAAAGAAAGATGAATCTTTCATCATAAAACATCTTCACTAAGGTACAAGAAAGGCAGGGAAACTGATTTTCTCTGTAAACATTTGAATACATAAAAGATTAAAATAACAGATTAGGAGCTCTAATGGAGGCAACCTCGATTTACTTTGGGTTGTGGTTGGTTTGGTTGATGTCGGTATTTTCCATTAGCTTGCATTCTACTGCTGTGTTACAATAAAATAGAAAACCAATGATCATTCAAGGTAATAAAGGATAGGGACACTTTTTTGGAAGTACTTTTGAAAGTGTTGAAAGCACAACAACACGCCTCACTCACAGCCCACACCGTTTGTGGGAAATTTCAGGATACGTTTGCACCTTCTCTGCTCTGGGGCTGGCTGTCCTTCTGTGCAATTCAGAGCAACCTTTCTGGCTGAGCATGGCTGTGGCAGAGGACTGGGTCACTGTGGGAGACCCAGACCCTGTGCCACAGCTCAGCACAGCAGTGCCTGATGCCTGCAAAAGGCAAACATTGTCTGGTTGTGTGTTATGTGATGGTGTATAGCCCCCAAAAGCTTATTCTTTTCGTCAGCTCTTTTTTCCCTTCTGGGTTTTAACTTTCTGCTGCTACTTAACTTTGTAAAATAATGAATGACAAGAAATATGTTCTTAGAAATTCATGCCTGAGGCTGGGGCTTTTTTTAAGTAGTTTTGACTCTTCAGAGGGAAGCTACTACTAAGCAAAAATTAGCATAATTAACTATAGTAAACTGCCTGCCATTTGATGTCTGAGACTTAAAAGCTTCTGTTGGGATCCAGACGGTTTCTGAAAACAAGGCCTCAGTGGCCTAATTAAAAAAGAAAGGGGAGAGAGAGAGAGAGAGTGGAATAGGGAAGACTGGTGATAAATCTAAATAAGTCACAATGAGCTGACAAGAGGAAAGGTAAGTTCAGCCTGACTTCTTGGTCCAAAAGTATAGTCTGGGATGTCTTGCCCCATCGTGCTTTTCCTCTGAAGCAAATGGTCCCCTGTTGCTCTGGATCCACTTCAGTGGAAAGGAATTTTGGATCAGTGTTTCTCTGAGCGTACAAAATAGAGACATCCCCTTTAAGACTTCCAGTCTTGGGAAAACACGTCAGATTTTGAGTAAGTTCACCCGCAGGCAGCAGCAGCCCTCGTGATGAATGTGGGCAGCACAAATATTTGTACAGCAATTAACTGCGCAGTGCAGTGATAATAACGCAAATATGTTTTTAGTGATATTGCTTATAGCAGTTTAAATTGGGGCTGTAAATACATTGATTTCCTGGGGAATGGGTATTCACACATGCAGAAGTCTCTCTTTGAGCTTGTAAACTGTTATGCTGCTACTGCCTCTGTGGGGTCCGGCAGGTTTCAAAGAATCGTAGAATATGATAGAAGGTGCAGTGCTGGTCACAGGGGGACACCTGCAGAGGTCAGGCATATTGCACCAGGAAAGGCTCTCCCCTCACTCTTCTGCATGCTCAGACTGCTTCTCTGCCCAATAAAATGGGAGGAGTGAGCCTGCTTTTTATCCTCTTGTGCTGGAAGAAGCCTGGAAAAGGAGTTCATGTGGTCATGTTGCTCATGGACAGCAGCCTCTAGAAGTGACAGCGGTGGGCTCCTGTTGCTTTCTAGATGCTTTCCAAGGGCTCTGACTGGTGCAATCAGTTTGTGTTCTGGTGTTGGAGGGTGCTTTCCTGTAAATGCAGAAGCTTGTGGGTCATATCCTGACTCACAGCACCACAGGGCAAATACCAGCCACATCCTGGTGCTGTCTGTGTCTGGTGGGAAGGATCCTTTGAGGCCATGAATTGCAATGTCACTGCAGCAACATTTTGCACTGTCCCTGAGGTCGTGGCCAGCTTTCCAGCATGGTGCCATTGGACAAGTTTGCTGCTGGGGTATTTGGTGCTGAGATTTGGCAGTGCTGTACAGCTGAGTGCGGGTGCATGTCTGGCTGTTTTGCAGGGTGAGTGAATCACAGCGGGAATTGCTCCCAAAACCAAGGGTGTTCCATGGCTGAGGAGCTCGTGGTACCTGCTCATACTGCTGTGCACGGAGGGAGCACATGTACAGGCTCTGGCCTCAGGCTGTGTCCGGCCTGGGCTGAGGGTGGTGGCCCCTCATGGATGAATGGAGCGAGCTCTTGAGAGGGAGAGCACAACCCAAAGGGGCAGTCAGGATGTAGCTGCCCTTCTTGGCTTCTGCACCTTGCACCTGCAGGGCTTGCTGTGACTCTGCCATGTCACACTTGTGAGAGGGAAGCTGACACAGGTGAGGTGTGTCTTCCAGGCTGAGCTCTGCCTTTAACTCCTCTCACAGCCTCCTTCAGTGCTGCTGCAAGCAGAGATTCCAGGAGACACGTGGGGCATCTAGAACCTCACAACTTCTGGCTAAAATAAAATAAGGAACAAAGAGAACTGCTTGAAGGAGTTTGCACTTCTGAAAGAATAATTAGACTTTGCCCTCGAGGAGAAAGGGCACTGGGTTGCAGCTGCCTACTCATTTGGATGAAGGTTAGTTGTTTCCCTAAGCTTTTTAATGAAAGTGAATGAACTCACCTTTCTCAAAGGCCTGATGCCACGATGCTTTTCCTGACTGTCCCTTTTGGCATTTTGTTTGGTGGGAGAAGCAATTTATTTTCCTTCTGATGTTGACTCATCCCCAGTTGTATCTCTCTGATGTACAAGCCAGCTTTGGAGTTTGGCTCCATGAATCCTGCTGTTCTCCCTAAGTCCACAAATAAGGCTGTAACCATGGCAATTCTGTGCTGCTCAGACAAACCATCAATGTGGAAGACTCTTGGTCTAACATCCCTAAAGGGAAAAGCAAAGCTTTCCTTGCTCTGAGAGCTCAAAGCAGAGAAGAAGGAAGGAGCCAGGAAGGGCTACTGGCCACTGTTGGGTTGTGTCTGCAGGGTCTAGGCCAGACCTGACAGCAGCCCTGGTGGGTCAGAGCAGATCTGTGACAACACCGTGTGTCACAGCACAAGCACCTGTGCAGGAACAGGATGAGCAAAGAGAAATCTATTCTCCTCACTGCTGTGCTGTGCTTCTGGTGATCTCAGAGGCTCCCAGAACCAGACATTGTGTCTCCTCCATTTGTCTATATGCTAAAAGTCCTGGGTCATGATATGGCTTTTTAAGGCTGCATAAGTGCAGTGTGATTCCACTTACTAAAACAGGATCACCTTGGCAGTCCTTTCCCATGCTGTTACCATTACAGATGTCATAGCTGCACCCTGCCAAACTTCCTCAAGGCAAACTCCAGGCACAAATGAGAAAAGCTACTCTTTTGGCCAGTAGAGCCAAGATATCCAGCAACTAGAATAAACCAGATAAGTGAAAATATGATTTCTTATATCCTGTGGACTATAGGAGAGAAATCACCTATTTTTCTAATACAAAGAAGTGTAAAATGAGATGTTCCATGTTTAATGGAGGGTGGAGTTTAGTGGAGCCGAGCTGATCCAATGTCTTCCTGATCCTGAATTTTTTCACTTTCCATTTGTATGTCTGTAGTGGTAGAGTTATTGTCAGCTTTGATTTTGGTTTTGCTAGTCAGCTCCTGCTGGGATGATTTAACTCACTAAGCTAGCACAAAACCAAACTTGGCTGAAAGTTTTCCCCCAGGACAGAATAAAGGAAGCATATTCCATCAGATTAGTGAGCTGAACTGGCTCTGTGGAGGGTCTGACACAAGGACATGGGAGAACAAGAACATTTGGACGATAAGCAGGTTGGGGGAAGGAAGGAGGAGGGGTAGGAAGACCAGGACTAACTTTTCTGGTGTTAAAAAAAGAAGTTTTAATAATAGTCTTGTATGCAGCTGAAAGATGCCATTAGCTGTGGCACCTGGCATTGTGGGAGATCAATCCTGTCTGCAGGTTTTCACCCACAGTGGTTGGGTCACACAGACTCTGTTAGATGCAGTGCAAAAGCCCAGCATGAGGACAATGTAGTTTTTCTGGGAAATGGATGGGCTTGGAGTTATGAATGGTTTTGTCTTTCTCCCAGAAAGCCTCTACAAGATTGTTTACATGATTGTGCCTTTAACCTAATTATTCAGCAGAAGCTCCACATGGAGCTGCAGTGTATCCTAGCAGAGGCAGAGGCACTGCTGGGTAGACCTATTTTACCTCCCTAAACAGCATTAGACGTGGCAAAGAAAGCAGCTGTCTAAGCTACAGTTGTTACACGCTGTTTTCCCACCTCCTACCTACCCTTTGAGATGATAATGTCTGCAAAACGCAGCAGTATATGTACAGTATTATGTGATATAAATTGTGGCACTTACTGTGAAGTGCACTGTGGAGATGGAGATCCCTTTTCGTGTTCTCTATTTGGGAAATGTATTGCTTTTCTTGGTGGAAAGGCAGGGCAGCAGCTTACACCTGCAGAAGAAATTTCTCCCAGGAAGTCAGACACGGGTCTAGATCCAGTTAAAAGTGACTTGGCAGCTGGAGAAAGTACTTTGGGGTAGTGGTGGCAGCCACTGGAAGTTTGTTATGGCCCTGGATCCTGGACATCCAGGGAGCCGTAGAGGCAGAAGAGATTCATTGTACTTGTTGGTAATCCTAGGGTGATTTGGGCATTTTCCCCTAATAATCTCGTTGTTGGGGGGAACAGGATATGGAAAAGGCCATGGTTCTTGTTTTCTCCTACCACCTGCTGGGGACTGAATAAATTTCTGTGGCTTTTAGACTTGCAGCAGTCCCAGGCTGCCCAGCACGTGAGGAGCAGTTCATGAGCCCTGTCTGTGTATGATCTTGCAGGTGAGATCTCCTGGGGGCCTGTCCATCAGTCCCTAACAGTGCACCCAGAGGTGGAAATGTTACCACAGGCTCCATACACAGACAATGATGGGAAAGGGCTGTACCATCAGCACCTTGGTCGAGCATCTGGACCTGAATAATCCTCATGTGACTGCTCAGTGTCAGGAGTCCCTGCACATGCAGTGCTTACCCTGTGCCTTACTGTTATGTCCTGTCCGTGTGCCTTGCCTTGGAAGAGGATCTGTCTTGTGCTTCATGCCAGAAAATGCCCAATTGCAGCACTAACACAACATAAACTGCAGGTTATTGATGTCAACTGGCTGAAATTTCACCAAATTTGAAACTTCAGGAGCCAGGTGCTGGGCTGCCTTCTCCACAGCACTGTGCCAAAGCACCTGCTACTGAGCACCATCCCTTCCCTTCCTGAGCATCTCGTGCCAAAGGCCACGCTGTCTGCAGTTCCTGCAGCAGCTCCCTAAGGCACACACTGTGTAGATATGTCCTGACATCTCCTCTTCCTCCTCTTCTAGATTTATGCAAGTCCCTACTCTCATCTTTTCTCACACTGCTCCTCCTTTCAGCAGCTGAGACAGCAGAGTGAGAGGTTTGTGAACTCTGGCTGAACTGATAGGATCTCTTCATAATACTCCACATTTCCGCAATTAGTTGTTGGAGTTTTTTTAATCTAATTTTATTTATTTTTAACAGGCACTGCTCCTAGATTTACTGAGCTGAATGCAATTGCTTAGCTTCATTATTCTGTTGCAATAGGTCTGCTGGCAAGTTTATTAAGCAATAAGGGATGAAAGGCAGCAAGTTTCTATGTGGTTATAGTGTGTGTTGTGTAGTGTTGAAAAGGCACAAGGTCGAAGGCTCACAACTTTAATCACTAGAGAAAAACACCCTGGAGAGACAGGATCTTATTGGTATAATGACATGGAAGTGAGTCATGAAAAAGGAACTGCTATCAAAACTACTCATTCCTCTTAGCCTGGAGAAACTGATGCTTGGGAGAGATCATTTGTAGAATTGCTCTAATGTCACATCTGTGGCCATCTTCCCCTCACAGGTTATGGGCCAGGTGTGAGCTTGAAATGGAAATTCCCCAAGCCAGCTCCTTCCTATATTTGTTAGCCAGAGACAACTCCAGTTTTGTTGATGAAATTCATGCTGAGGGGCTTCCTCTCCCTGAAGAAACGCTGGAGTTTTCTGTGTGTGCAGGGGACTGGTCAGATTTTGTGGAGCCTGGCATGCTGCTGGTGCTGGCATCCTGCCAGTGTGGCTGTGGCTTCACCCTGCGGTGCTGCTCTTCTCCCCTGCCAAGATGCCACTGGTGTCCTGCATGATTGTAAAGAAGCATCATCATCCTTGGGCCTGGCTGTAGCTGCAGCCACACATTGTGCATGGGGACTCTGCTTTCCCTAAGCAAACAGGTCGTGGAATGCTGTCTCTCATTCTTTCTTATCCTTATGTACTTGTGTGAGAGCAAACTTTCAGATTTTTGCTGGTGTGTCTACTTTGTCACTGGTCATCACTATGATGTTTGGCAAGTCACTGGTACCAGTTTCCCAGCCTTACATACACCCTGTGTATCTGGGCTAATAGTACATCATAACATCATCCAGGAATTCCAGGGTGAATTAACAAATTTTGGAGGATTAGAGACATATCCTGTAGAAATGCTAAGTGATAATATTGTCTCCCTGTGGAGGTTGTTAGGAATTGTAGCATGATATCTGAGGGAAAACTACCATTATAGCAACACAGAGAAGCCAGATGGGCAAGTGATCCACACAGCTTATGTCAAGAAAACAGGAAGCATCTGTCTCTGTGGGGAATGGAAGAAATAATTAATGGATCCATGTACAGCCTGGGAGATTGATAGCTGTAATTTAGCAGTGGCTGTTCAGCACTTCTATCAGCAATGACAAAGTGGCCTGCAGTGTTACCTGTTTCCTAATCAATCTCTTGATCACAGTATGGAAGGAGCTGGGGTTACCCTCTGAAGAGAGAGATTTTACAAAACCAAGCAGCAGTGAAAAACAACCATATGGGAGACCATATGTGAGGACAACATCTGCAGAGGGCTTCATCTCTTTCTCATATTTTTCCACTTCTCATAATTGTAAAAGGTTATTATATTAATATGTAGATCAGCTTCACAGCCATAGCTGAAAAGCCTGCTACTGTGAATCAAACTCCTGTGGCAGGGAAACGTGGGCAGCAGAGTCCCATGGTGATGTCAGAGAAGCAGAGGATTGCTGATTTAATGCTCCAGTGTGCAAAGTCTGGCCCTGTTGCAGGGGATGGGGGTGGTGGGGAGCTGTGCATTACGTGATTCAGCGCTGTGGGGCCACCAAGGTCGGTGTAAATTTCTGGCATTGCAGGGCACTGTAAAGTCAAAGTGCTCATCCTCATTTTGTAGTTTTCCATCAGATGACTGGAAGAGTCTGAGCCTTTTGTAGGTGGAGTGAGGTGACAAGATTTAAAGTGCTCAAAAGCTTGTTTCTTACCTCAGCCCTACCTCCCAAAAAATTAGTGTGAGAGATCACCTCTGACTGCTGGTGTTGCCAGGTCTATCCAACACCCTGCAGTGCACCAAGCCACCTGCAGCATGCTGCTTGCTCAGAAAACAGAGCTCTCAGAAGTTTTCTCCAGCTGGGCTGTGGGAGGAAGCAGGATATGGCAGAGCTGGGCATCTGAAATAAGGAGCTGCAGGTCTGTTCCTGATCGTGGTTCCCTGTGGCAGAGACTGCAGGAAGTTTCCAGTGACTCAATGAAGAGAGGAAGAGCAGGAAGATGAGAGGACATCTCCAGGAGAGAAGAACCCAATGTCATGGGC
This sequence comes from Daphoenositta chrysoptera, assembly GCA_013397915.1. Classification (NCBI taxonomy): domain Eukaryota; kingdom Metazoa; phylum Chordata; class Aves; order Passeriformes; genus Daphoenositta; species Daphoenositta chrysoptera. The sequence continues at coordinate 96,353 of VZRO01002108.1, forward strand.
ACCAGTCCCTGGTCCTCAGCTGAGGATGTTTTATGCATAGATATTCATTGGTATAAGTGCAAGGTAGGCCTGAAGGCTGGTTCAGACCGACTCAAAAGCCTTGCTGAGGAGTAGCTATAGTAGAAGCAAGCATGGAGCCTCAGTCTCCAAAATCCAGCACCTGTGCTGCAATCCTTGCAGCTGGCTTTGCATCTGGAGAAAATATTTAAATGATGTTCTCAGGTGACTGAGGGGGAGCTGGGCCTGTTCACCTATGAGCTCTGCTTCCTGATGTGGCAAGTGAGCTACATCTCACAGGTCTCATCTTTTTTGTGTGTAAGTCAGCAAATGGAGGGCCTTGCCTTTCACCTGACATGGCCCCAGTTTTGAAATCTAGTGTTGGAGGGAGACTTATTTTAAGAACAGAAAATTGTGGTTTACTGTTTTATAAGTCTGATTCTGTTTATAGCCCTTTTCTTGTTCTGTTCAACTTAGTGAAACAGATTTTCATCCAGAGTAAATAATGTAACTGTTCCCTCCAGTGGAACTGTGATGATTCACACCAGCTTGGGTTTGGTTCCACTAACCTTAACTCCTCAATGCAATCAACTCTAACATAATTGCACTCTCATACCCATGTTTCACATCTTTGAGACTACTGCGGCAATTTTATATAAGTTCAAGCCTGATAAAACTTCTTTAAGGTCACCCTGCTTCTGTTGGGGATGGAGATGATTGGGATTTGATAAAGCTTGATTTCCATATGATTCAAACTTCCTGAGTGTGTGGGGTTTTTGGTAGCACAGTGGGTACCTGATGGCTCTTTGCTTCAGGAGCCCTGGTGGCACTGGTGGCTTGGTGTGGTGCTCAGGATTTGGCACCATTACTCCAGTGAGGAGCCCGTTGGGAGGGCTGGGGTGTTGCTCTCTGGCTGAGCTGCACTGGAGGCAGCCAAGTGAAAGGCAGTTTGGAAACAGCCCAGCACATGCATCTTTTCCTTTGGTGCAATGCTTTGGTGCTGAGGTTAACTGCAAGGACTTCTGGACAGGGCTTGTGCAGAACCGTGGGCATTCACCCTGTGCTGGTCAGAGTAAGACAGCTGGAGCTGACAGAGGGTAATGGGGAACCACAGGCTTTCCTGGTTGCAGGTTGAACTGCATTGATCAGTTCCTTTTCATTCAAAACCCTGAGTCACTAGACAAGAAGGGACATGAAAGAAGGAGGGAGTAAGTTGACATTGTGGCAGTGGATATTTCCTTGCCTTATCATCTGCTTCCTTCATCCACCTCAAGGTCCAGATGTTCATTACACAGCCCTTTGACTGAACACTCTCTCTTGCCACATTCTTTCCTTGATGGCTTTGTTGTACAGTGAGGATGTACAATGAATCTTTCCCAGCTGCTGCAGTGACTTTGGCCAGGAACCCATGCCATGGCCCTCTCACCTCCAGGATGGATTAGAGTGAGCAAGAAAGAGGCAATGAGCCACAGTAAATTGAGCCTGTGATGTGCTACAGAGCTCTCTTCTCTAAAAGTCCTCCTTTCAGTGAGGAAGGCAAAGTGGTTTGGTGATGGATTTCATGGAAGGGGACACCTGAGAGCAACAGCTATTTGAGAAGACAGGTGTGCTTTATGGAGAGATGATGTTTTTGTTTAAGCTTGCTTGGATGTCAAGATGACAGCTGTGTAGAGATTGTGTGGACAAATGAAGTGAGAGCTAATGCTCAGCAAGAGCAATGCAAGCTTCCCAGGGGGTATGGGTTTGCAGAACTACATGAAATCAGATTTCAGAGATCAGCCATGCTGAAAAGGTATTGACTGAAGATAAAACACAAGTACTTACCCGCTTGTTTTCTGCAGTGCTTTATTGCTCACTTTTGTTTGGTTTTGCAGTAAGTAAAGGGATCTTTGTATTCTCTCTCAGTCAGGTCGACCCTTTGCAGGCCTATAGAGGTCATCACTCTTTCCTCATACAGGAAAGGCTGAATTACACAGGAGAAAGCAAGGCTTCATTTTCTGAGTGTGCCAACAAACAACAATTTTTCATGATTTGGCCATATCTGCTGTGGACTGATGTGACTCACTTCACCTCTTGAAGGATTTTTTTCCACATTTCCCATTACGGGGTGAGAGAAGAAATGAGGCCAAAGATATGATGTGACCAAGTATTGCCTGCTGTACTGTCCCTGGCAGTGTAGGGGGATCATCTGGTTCCTCAAACACTTTCCTGACCATGGACAGATGCTGCAAAGAGAGCTTTTTCTGTGGGGGGAAGACTCTTCTGTGTCATGGAGGTTCTGAAGGTTCAAGTTGATTTAAATGAAAATCCAAAGGTCAGGAATTCTCTAAAGGGCTCCAGAGTGATCTTCTGAGGAACCTTTACTGTGTCATGGATGACCACAGGCATGTGGAGACTGTGGCTGTTAGCCATGGACCACCAAGCTGGCAGAGGCTTAGAATGTGAGATCTGCTGGTATCATTCCCATCTGGGAGAAGGCAAAGTGCTGGCTCAGAGTGGTAGCAGCAAAATCCTGCCATTGGTGGCAAAGCTGGGGGATGGCTCGAGGTCTTTTCCCCTCTTCCCTGTGCTACTTTGCTCTCCTTTTCCTGGGACAAAAAATGTGCCCATGAGGAGTGCATCACAGGGCAGGGTCCTGCGTTGTGCACAGAGGGAGGGAGGGAAGTCTCTATGGCAGCTGGACCATGAGACTTCTCGCATCAGGGTTGCTTCACAGTAAGAGCTATGGGGTGTTCTGGGTATCCTATTAGACTGCTAATCCTTGGCATGCTCACCTGGGAAGTGAGGGATCCAGCCTATGTTTGTGCATTTGTTGATACCCTCTAAACCCCCTCAGAGCTGAGAAGAAGAGGGTCATGACTCCATTTCCCTTGAAGTCGAAGGAGAACTCCTGCTGACCCCAGTAATTACAGATCAAGTACTTCTTTGTTCTGTCCCTGCAATCAGGCCTTCCATCTGTTTTTCCATAAAAAGCACCAACTACCTCAGAAAATCCTATCCCTACTCTTGGCAGCTGGGGTCATGCAGGACTCATTAAAGAAAATAAATATAGGATGTGGGCATGCCTGGCAGCGACACCTTTCTTGTGCTGCCAGCAGGCCTTCTGCCAGGTAGTGCTGAACTCCCGGTGAGAGCTTCTCAGAGCACCTTTGGGATGTGTACAGAAGAGTTCTGTGGTGAGATGAAATATTTAAAACCACTTTGGGTTGAAGCGAAGTGGGAGAGCAGCAGCCTCTTTAATCTGTGCACAGCTTTAAGACTGCATGTGAATCATTGATGAGGAGGGAAGAGTGTTTCTAAAGCTCTGGCAGGTCATTAAACCTGGTGATGGACTCATTAAACAGGGAGCTGCATGGAAAGCCCTGGACAAAAGTACCGGAGTATTTCACATCCACAGCCCTGTGGAGTGCCAGCACTTTTTACCTGTGGCTTTCAGGGTACTGTTGCAGGGTATTTTATTAATAAAGGCAAATGGCTTAGGTCAGTTACATAACAGAAAATGTGCAAAAAGCTTTTTGATCTGTGAGGCAAAAACATAAGAAGACACAATAGTTGGAATTCAGGACTCGTGGTGTTTCTAAACATCTGATTGCATTGCGTAGGGGGATTGGGTAAATCACCACTGCCAAATCTTTTATCTGGGACTTAATTGGGCTGGGGAAAGTGGGGGAGTGTTGCAGTGTTAGCGTTCCCATGGCTTCAGTGGAAGAGAAGCAGAAAATGCCACATTGCCAAGTGGTGTCCTGGAATCCATGTGTGTTCACAGCTTCTGCTGGCCTCAGTGCCCACACCACAGGGCTGTTTGACCTCTACTGTACCTGCTGATCTGTGCCTCAGGCTTCCTCTGACCCACCTGCAAAGACTGTACATGCTGTTCAATGGGTTGGATAATTTTCTGGCCATGGCAATGACAAATGCAGTGTCAGATGATCTCTTCAAATGGTTTGAATTTTGTTCTCTTTGGAGAGAATTTTGCTTTTCAGCAAAACTGTGGTGAAGTGCTGGCCATAGACCTGAGTAAACCTGGCCTTGCTTATAGGCCCTGTACTTCATTTCTGATTGTTAAGTACACAGGCCTAGATGCTTGAATGTCATCAACTGGTATTGCCCTCTTGGCTTCGGATGGGTTTGCAGGATTTGAACAATATCTCTGATTGCTGCACATTTACATAGCTGTGTTCCAAAGCACTGTGCAAATGTCATGCAGAGGAGTTGATATCTGCCTTCCTCAGGGGGATGGACATTGTCCCTCAGCTGGCAAGCAATCAGCAAGTGACCTTTTCTGCAGAAAGCTGCAGCTGTCTGCCCTTGCTTCTGTGGCCCTCAGGAGAGAGTGGGAACAGCTGCAAAGGAAAAGAACCTTCAAATTTGCAATGGGGAGGAGGAGCAAGAGGTTAGCAATGTGGGGGATGCTTCTGGATTGAGAGCTCTGAGTTCCTCTTCCCTCTATCTCTTGGTCTGGAGGAGAACAAAAGGAGCTGGAGGCAACTTAGAGAAAGGAGTTGTCCGTCATGGCAAAGGGATTTCTCACTCAGATGAGGCCTAAAGGCTCAGGTAAGTCCATGGATTGCTTGAAGCTACAGGTGTTGGCAGGGTGCTAAAAGAGCTCCATTCCCCTTGCTGGGTGTGGTAGCTGCATCTTGATGTTTATAGCTTCTTCTTAAACTTATGTTGGGACATCTTACTTCTAAATGCAATTGCTTCTGGCAGTGTGGAGAGCTGATGCTACTTAATATTGCTTAGGAATTCAGAAGAGGAGGTGGAGAAGAATTAAATATGAAGTGCTGCTGCACATAAAGTTATCAAAGATGCTCTAGTTTTGTCCTCAACTAAACAGTAATTGAGTTGTTCCTTTTGCTTTTTCTTTTTTGTTCATTGCTTGAAACAAATAAGCTCTCCCTTAAATGAGCTATTTCCAGAAATCCTGTGAGCAGTGTGCTCACTGGAGGTGGGAAGAGGGGTATGTGTGAGGGTTTGGGAATGCACAATTGGGTATAAGGAGTGCAGTGGGAAAGAACAAATGAATTCTGACACCGTAAGTGAAGATTAAGCAGTGAAGAGAGTGCAGCTTCAGCTGGCAGTCATTGCATGAACAGCTTGGATATTTCAATAATCAGTTTAAAGTTGAGTTTATCAGGCTCTTCAAGGTGTGTGGTTGTAGCTCAAAGCCATTGAAAGTCAAGAGAGATTATGACGGTGTGGAGTAAAACTGCATTAATGAGATCTCTTCCATCCGTGTGAGGAGGAGACAGAGCTGGTGTTGTCAGGAGCAGTTTTCTGCTGCTTGTGATCCTTAACTCCTGTTCTCAACTAGGAGCAGAGAATGTTGTTTATCTGTAGAGACCTCTGACATTACCTGAAGCTGAACCACCTCTGGGCTCTCCTGGTAGTCTGTGGCTCTCCAGTCCCATGAAAACATCTATTTTCTTTCCCCTCCAGTTGAACAAAGTGGCCTGCAGTGGATGGACAGAGACAAGAGCTCATCCTTGCCCAGATGTGCTCTGGCTGGTCAATGTCACTCCCTCTTAAGTCAGTGGGGCTGCAGGGAATGGCCCACTTGGCTGTGCTGTCCTGGCCATCAGATAGAAATGTGCACAATCTTCTTGTTTCAGTGGGGCTAGACTACTGTGAGGTGTGATTTGCAGTATTTCTTCTTGGGCAAGTCCATAGGCAATTGCTTTGAGAAGAGCAGGCTCCCCTGGGAATCTCTGCCTGGGGATACCCAGAGGCTGTGCTGTCTGTGGCACTCCTCTGCCTGTAATTACAGGCGGCGACTCCGTTAGATGCTGCACTAAGAAATTAATCCTGATTTCCTACTTAATCAAAAACATCTTGTTAGAACGGTTTGTTCTGTTTTGGGGCTCTGTGGTGTGTGATCCCTCTCTGTGATTTCCAGCCCTCACACTAGAAGGGGTTCTGTCCCTTCTGATTTCTCCAGTGTGTAGCCAGCCTTCAGCTGAGATTTTTGGCATCTAGCAAAGGGCAGCATCGACCTTGACTACAGTCAGCTGTCCCACAGGCAGTGACTGCAGCTGCTCTCCATTTCAGCACGTGGGGAGGTTGAGACTTGGCCTAGAGGGAGGAGGGGTGCTTTGAGATCCAAACCTCTGCCATGGCTGGATGTAGTAATGGTGTCAATGTGGAACATGCTTGCCTGGGAGTGTTTTTTGTGTTCCTGCTTGCCTTTTTTTGCTCTGTACCAGAGGCTGGCCTGATCCTTCTGCTAGGCAGGTAAAGGTGCATTTGATGAACACCTCCTACTGAGACAGAGTGAACAGCCAGCCAATTTTCCATCCCATTTTCTCATGAAAGAAGAAAAATGTCTGTGTTATATTTCCCCTCTGGAATGACTTTGGTGCACTTGATATTATTCCATAATCATCTGTGTCTTTTTGTCTTACTACTTTCAGCAGATCAATGTACCAGTCTGAGTTTTCAAATCCAGTGGCACAGTAGAACATAGAGACAGGTGGAAGGGAAGTTTGGGGTGGGGGGGATATCCCAAAAGAAGCTACCATTTTTCCTCAGTCTAAAGGGCTGGAAGAAAACGCATTTGAAAAGGATGAAATTACTCGATATAGTTTACGTGGCTAGAGGATAAGGAATGATGCATGTGCACTTGCTGAATGTGTGCTGGGGAATGGCCTACAAAAGGTTGCTAAGAGCAGCAACATAAAACTAAGAAAAAGGGAAACTGTAAGCTGGAAAGAATAGAAATTTTCCTAAAGAGAGATATTTAACAAGCTGTGGGTAATTTCCTCAAGGGAATGGATCAACTCTCCACTGCTTTTTTTTTTTTTTTTTTTAAGTAAACTGGACAAAACAGTAAGAAATACGCTCTAGGAACGAATCTTCTGTCAATTTGATGGATTAATGACCTAATTGGTCCTTTGGTTTCCTTCCATCTCTCATGCCTACTGTTCCGTGAGCAGCAGCTTCTAGTCATTAGGAATAAACCAGATGAAAGGAATATGTTACTGGAAATACTCATTTACTTTCAATGATTTGGTCGTTTTCCAGACCTCTTGGCCATGAAAAAGCTTTGGTGCTGTAGGAGATAGAATGGGTGTGGGGCTCAGAGGTTGCCAAATTAAAACTTGCTTTTTGCTTTCCCTATAAGGCCTTGAGTTGTTTCTGTCTTTTGGATAGGATATTTTTCTGAGACCCCGCTATTCTTTCAAAACCATGGCAATTCATTGTCTCTTCTGCATCTGTAGGCTGTTCTGTGCCACCGTGCCCTCTCTGCAGGCTCCTTGGGGCTTCTCCAGGGCGCAGATAAGCAGACAGATGGTTTTTGGGCCAGATATCATGGGTCTGGGCTGTCTGGTGAGGCAAACCAGATGGGAAGCTTTGAAAACATCCTTTTCCCTCCCCCATGTGTTTTCCACCTTCCAGGTTTCCTGTGCTGCCTAACTTCCCAAATGTCCCACACGGAAATCGGATGCAGGATCAGGGAAAGAGGGGAGGGCATGATGTATTTTGGTGTTCCTGGAAATCACTTCCTGTGCATTGGAGGAAACTTCAGGGTGGTCAAGATACTCAAGAGGCCAGAACCTTCTGGTTCATTGAGAGAACATCGAGGTGGTTGGGGAAAGCACAGCAAGACACACAGCTGTGACTTCTGCCTATCTCATTTCATCCCAGAAACAATGAAGATATATTTTTTTCTTTCCATTCTCCTTGACTGTTTACTCTTTTCTTTGTATTTTTCTGTACCATTTAGGAGATGTGGACCATGGCTAGAGCTACTGTGCTGCTATGCTCAGGATTTCAAGTACTGAGAAAACTGTCTTGCTCTAGCTTCCTTGTCATCTCTTTCCCTTTGTACATCTGCTGGTAAAACAACCTGGCAATAGATGAAACTTTAAATACATTAGGCATTCATTTACATTTGAAGAGGGAAATAAAATATGCATGACTCACCATAATTCAGATTCACAGACTGTTTCCAGATTACGTTTCTGCAATCAAAATTTGACTTTTTAAAACAGTTTTAATGACTGTAGGTGGTGATATATTTTTCTTTTTTTAAGATTGAAATGGTAGAATTCTCAGGGCATTCAGTGAACACTTCCTCATTTGATAGAGGTGATCTCTGGATTTCATTTCTTTTCAGAGTCTTCAGGTCTGGTAAACTGTGAGCATCATCAGTCCCTCTAACCTTGGGTGGGGTAGCACAGACTGAGCCTTGGTTGGAATTGATTCCAGGATATTTTATGCTCCTGAACTCAGCTCAATCCTAGCCTTTCTTTTATCTTATTTTCAATGGCTTCTTTTCTCAAACTGCTTACAGGTGTCTGTTCCCTTGGAATGCAGACTGCATTTACTGCTTTTAAATTGGCCAAAACAGCCTTGGCAAATGCCACTTGAAGCTGCAGCTCCTATAACCCCTTTAGGCTTTATCTTTCATTATTTAGGTGTTTACATTATTTTGTGCTGTTCAGTATTACCCAATTGTAAATTACCAGAAGGAAATGGCAGTGGAGTGGAACCACTGATCTTCTGTCTATAGTTCAGGCCAATCTTAAAATCATTGCTATAAAGAGCACAAACCTTATGCTGAAAGGAGATTTCTGCAGATTGTATCCTTAGCTTTCTCAGTGCAATGCAGGATTTCTGCATGTATGGGAAGGGATGTGATTGCCCTTGTGAAGGCTAGTGCAGATCTTGGAGTCCTTTGAGAGAAGCAGCAGTGAGTTTTTAGGTGGTGAAGATGTGCTGGAGGGAGATGAAACTGGTGAAGGAGTGATCTGTTAATGTCACATGCCAGAAGATTAAAAGAATAAGTGTCTTCTGAAAAAAAAAAGGAACTAGAGTCACTTGAAGGGGAAAGGCCACTGTGCTGTGTCTGTTTTCTTTGGCCCCTTGCACTTAATGAATACCCTTGGAATAGCAGCTCTGCTACTGAACTGAAGTGAGTTCTGCACCCTGCTGGTTAGTTTTGTGTGCCCTGTGGACAGAATGAAAATGCTAATGCACGATTTATGTGTCAAGCCAGCACAGCTACATTACCTGGCTGAGCTGCACGGTGCACCTGTGGAATAGAGACCATCTCCCCAGGGTACAGTGCTTCTCACCCTGACCCCTCTGCTTTACTGAGGTGCTCCCAGCTGATCCTCCTGGAAGGGGAAGCATCCTGTGTGCTGCTTCTGTGATGCTTGAGAAGAGGGAGGAAAAACCCCCTGTGCTCAGCTGCTGACCAACAACCAGGATGCAGCATTATCAGTCATGGGTGTCCCTGAGCTGAATGTACCTGCTGGACTGGGAATCTGGGCAGTGACAGAAACAGTCTCTCTAGGCAAGTTTATGGCAATCATTTCCCCAATAATGTAAACATGGCAATTTTGGAGTTCCTATTTTCTTTTAGAAGGTTATACCATGTTTGTGTGTTTCACTTCTGGATTCTGCTAAGGCCTGACTGAGCAGGGAGGAGAACATGTAAAGAGGCTAAATCAGAATTGTGAGCCTAAGAGAGGTGGGATAGTTTGACTTGGAAGTCAGGTCATTTTTCTTTTCCTGGCTTTTGTTTTGGTGTTCTCAGCAGCAGCCAAAGGCTGATCTTTTATGTTGGAGCTGGACTCTATTCTAAGCCTGTCTACTGCTTCTGGGTCTCTGTGTGGGTGCTGCCTCCTGGAAATGCTTCTGGGACATGGCCAGCTGTGGGCTGAGTCTTCAAGCTGTGTAGGTTTGTGGTGCAGGGGCAATAGGACATGAGATACAAGCACATGGTGTGAGTACCATATGGATAATGGCTATTTATTAATGTTCCCTATTCTCTGGCTGCCATTTGGCAAACACAACAGCTGGACTGCCCTATAAAGAAATTCAAACGACTTTTTGGAATGGAGACATTCTCTAGTTCTGTGAAGATTTTGTAGAAGGCACATTACCTGCAAGGGTATGCTGTTTTCCACAGATCCTTATCTCGAGGAGTTTTATTTCTGTTGTTGATTCATGTGAGGCTTAGGAAAGTCATGTGTAACCCAGCAGGTGGTTGTCAACTTTATCATGCTGGCAAGGTGTGGCAGCAGGATAAAAGTCAAGAATTATCTAGTCTATTGATTTAATTCAACCTCTATTGAGCAGAGAGCACAGTTAAATCCAGATATACAGCTCTGCTTGGCTGTGTGGTCCTTCTATCCTCTAACATGGGTGATAGCGAATAGGAATATAAATCCTAACTGCCAGGGTGCTTCCTCCTTTGAACCTGTGCCATTGTGTCATGTTCTTGAAAGTTCTTTTGTGTCTCAGTTAGAAATCCCAGCTTTGGGAGTTTCGTTCATGTGTAAATGAAGAGATTGCAGGAGAAGGGAATAGCTACAAAATGTCCTTTTTTTTTTTTGTGTCGTGAGATGTTCTCTACTGTGCTCACTCACCAGCCAGGGTTAAGTGGTAGACTTGCTCCCAGCTGAGCTGAAATGGGACAGCACTGCGCAGAGCTTTTTAATCAAGCAGATGATCTTGGTATCAGTGTCAGGATGTTACGTTTTGAAGCTCCTCAGTTTTATTTCCCAATGCCCTTATCATGTCTGTGCCTGCAAAAGCGCTGTGGTGTGTTTGGAAGTGGCACGGTGCTTTCCATGATCTTAAATGTGCCTATTAAAACAAAAAAAGGCCATATTGAAAATCCATTTTCTCCTTGCAGGTCTTGAGCAATTTTGTAAGATATAATAAGATGAGCAATCTGGTTCTGGCAGTGAAAAGAACAGATGCCAAGCTATAATTTCCCGTACCAGAAAATGCTGTGGAGTCACTTTGTGTTGTAGAAAGAAGAATCTGTGTTATTAATAGAGGACAGTTAAAACTTGGAGTCCTGGGAGCACATACTTCATCTGGTCTGTGCCATATGGAGGATGGGAGGCAGGGACACATCCTGGACAGCCAGGAGAGAGACTACAACATCTTGGAGTGTAAGAGGTTGTCCATACCCTGACTTAGCAGCAGAAACTGCTGGGTAACACATCCAATAACACCAAGGGGTTGTGTTTCTGACTGTAGGAACTATTTCTATAATTTTTTGAAGGCCAGCCTCCATGGAAAATGGCAAAGCAAAGCTGGCATTACCCAATTGCACTGAGCTGGTAACTGTGGGTCCCTTTTCACACTTCCCAGATGAACAGATTCAAGGAATCGGCAAAAAAAAAAAAAAAAAAAGTCTTAAGAATGCTGAAATTTGCCTTTGTGAATATGTACTTTTTCTTATCGCCAGAAATATTCTGGATGTGTTGTCATTCCCATCTCCTTGCCAAGGTCAGACACCAACAAGCTTCTGGAACAATACATCTGCCCAATTATTCCGCAGATACAGATGTGCAGCACTAGTGGTTGGTGCTGAGCCACAGGGGTAAATTCACACCTGAATTTACTATATTTTAATATCCCTGGGCTAGCAAGCCCTAACTTGTTTAAGCAGTTTTCAACTTGTTCCCTAATCTGTCCAGCTCTCTTCTTATTATGATTGTGTTAAGTGTTGGGTCACAACTAACCTGTTTTTCTGCAGGCTGTCGCAGAGATAATATTGCACTCTCAGCATCATCAGATTTGTTCATCTCCATTAACTGATGGGCTTATGCTTTTCTTTCCTCTCTTCTTTTAATGTATTTATAGAGCCTCCTTTGTTGCCTTTATGTCCTTGTTAGTTGTAATTCAACTTGTGCCTTAGCCTTTCTGATTTATCCCTGCATGCTTATGCTAGTCCTTTATACTTTGAGTTGCTTGTCCTTGTTCTCACTTTCTATACCGTTGCTTTTTGATTGTTCAGCCTTTAAAGTGCTCCTAATGTAACCGTATTGGTTTCAAGCTATGTTCACTAGCTTTGCTCTGTACCAGGATAGGCTGCTATTGTGCCTTTTTTTTTTTCCCTCAGCACTACCAGATCCCCTGCATTCCTCCCTACCTTAGATTATCTTCCCAAGAGACCATCCCTCACAGTTCTGAATGTGTTCAAGTCTGATGCTTTTCTTTTTTAAGTCCACATTATGTCCTCATTCTCCTCATTCTCCTTTCCCTTCCTCTGCTGTCTTACGATCACTTTCATCTGCGTTGCTTTCCACTTTCAGTCCTTAACAGTTTCTCCTCATTGAAATCAAATCTAAATTCCCACTACTTACTATAGTTTACCTCAGCTTTTAAAACAAAGATGTATCACCATCTCGAAGAACTTAGACTCTCTGTTTCACACTGTGCTGTTTTCAGTAACCAATGTCCTCCAGAGAATGTGATATTTCTGTTATTTACCCAGAAAAGACTCATCCACTTGCTTCTCTCTGGATAATTCTCTTCTTCCCACTTTTTCTCAAACAAGAAATTTGGAATAGGACCAGATATTTCTCCTGTTTCTGAATTTCAAGCAAGCATTGCTGCCACAAAATGCAGCACCCCTTCCCCTTCTCTGTTGTTATCCCCCCAATATGTGCATTTATAGCTTCCCTTTTTTCCCCTGTGTTCTTATTTCTTGTAACATCATTTGAAGTAGGCAAAAATTCTAAAGTTGGAGACCAAGTAAATAAAATCAGAATAGGAACCTTTATAATCACATTCAGAAATTGGTTTTTCCTTCACAGTGGGCTTTGAGCTACTGTGAAACATCACTGCTCGTTATTGGGATCCAATACAAAAGCTGGAAAACTAAAGCTGGTGTGTTATAGCTTTGCTTTAAATGCTGTGTGCCCCTCTCCATAACAGGCTGTATCAGAGAATGTATTCCCTGTGTCATTTGAGGCCTCTCTTCTGATACTACGAACAAATGATAGGATGAGAAGAAGCAGCCTTACGCTGCACAGGTGAAGTTTAGATTGGGTATTAGGAAAAATTTCTTCACAGAAAGGGTATGGAGCACTGGAAAAGGCTGCCCAGGAACGTGGCTCACCAGTTTGAGGTATTTGGAAGACATGAAGGTGTGGTGCTTAGGAATGTGGTTTGGTGCTGGACTCGACACTGTTAGTTTTACAGTTGGAGTTGATCTTAAAGGTCTTTTCCAACCTAAATGATCCTGTGCTTCTACTCATTTCTTCTAAACAGAGCTACCTGGCCAGAGTTACCTTCCCAGTTACCCAGGAATCAAGAGACCACATCACTTCTCATCTGTCTGTCCCTCACAGGATCTGCAGTCTGGCCTCTCATGGCTTTCTGTTAAAATAGTCATTCCCACTCCCAGAGAAGGTGTATTTGCAAGCATGGCTGGTCTCAGGTGATATGGGTGCCACTGATTTAATAGCAGGAACAGGTAAATGTGGATGTGAGAGGGGACAAATGTAGATGTGAGAGAGTTTTCAGTAGAACTGACACATAGTCAAGTGAAGAAACAGTACAGATGCAGAACAATATTTTTTATTAGACCTACAAACCTCTGCAGTATTTGATATATCCATAAGTGCTATCCACCATCACTGGACCTATTATCTTGATCCCATTACTTTTGAAAGCCCCTTTTCTCTTTTTAATATTTTTTTCCCCCTGCCGAATTCTTAGGCTGGAAGTATTAACTCATTATATCAGATGCTGCTTCAGTCTTGCTGACTTAGGATGGTTTCCAAGAAGTTGTTTGCCTAAAGTGAGAAAGAGAAATGATTCCATTATAAGAAGCTTAAGAGATCATTTGCCTTTCATGTGAGTTGATTGATTCAGCTAGTGCAGATCACAGATGGGCAAATGATTTGACTACCAGCTGGGCTGGGGTAGGAATGGTAGGTTCAAGTTTCTACTCTGCTCTAGAGTTTATCTATTGCCAAAATCAGAGGTGTTCAGAAGCCTAACTCTGAAGAGGAGTTAGAGGTGCAAGTGTTTGATTTGGATATCACAGTCTCTGAAGTCCTCTCTTGTTGAAGGCGTATGTAAATACCTTTCTCTTGTGTCTGGAGGCTGGAAACTTTAAAGGTTCTTTAGTAGTAAACGGCTGGGACACAGTTTGTCTAGAGAAGAAAACTCATGAGAGGTACAAGTTATCAACTGGCGTAATAAATTAACCTCCAAAGCTCTTGTGAACGCCCTCATTCAGACATAAAGTGGCCTTAGCTTAGAGGAATGAGTGGCAGGGTTTTAAAACTTCCAGGACAATGATATCTATTTGGGAATGTAAGGAACCCTGATTCATGTGTGCTGCCTCCATGCCACCTGCTAATCTACCTCATCTTTTCTGAGCATTCTCATGATGAAATGACCCACGGTTAAGTCTCTTAGGCAATTATGTGAGCATAATCCCAAGGGCAAGGTTTCTTTCACAAGCACCAATGGCAACAAATGCAAAACCTGTTCTCCACAACTGTAACTGCTGTCAATATTTCCCATCTCTGGCAGCATTCCTGCCTGAAGTCTCACTCCCTCCAGCTGTGCTATTCAACCATCTGTGCCAAGCTGCAAAGAATTCTTTGCGTCCTGCCGTATCTGTTTGTCTTTTCCACATGGATGTATTTTGAGGCTCAGGCCGCGTCTCACAGGGACATCCTGGGGGTGCTGCATCCCAAGGCACACAGCTGCAGCAGTGGGTTGTCTGGATGTTGAGCTGAGGAGCAAGGCCTGTATATTGGGTATTTCCAGGGCAAAAATAGCAGTGAATTGGTCTTCATATTGCCTTGGTAATTTTTCACCTACACGTGAACAGACGGATCAGTGTTGAGTTCTGAAGGAAATAACTCGTTGCATTAACAGTTAATTATTGGGGAACCCTGTACCCTCACATGAAGTATAAGCCTGAAGTATAACCATCTGTCCTGGGGTCTTTAACCTCTAGACCTGACAGCACAAGGGCAAAACAGAAAAGCCTTCCAGTTAGAGCACAGGGATCAGAGGAGGCCTGTGTAATTACTAGCCATTAAATAAAGTATGCCCCTAAGTCTTCAAATGCCAAGGCACATGTGTAATTAGCTGATAAATTGCGAATGAATAATTAGCCAGCAGCAAAAGCCAGAGGAGCAGAGGGATGCTATTCACCTTCCCTTTCTTCTTGCAGGGAAGAGCAGTATGTACATTGCTTACTTTAGTGAAAAGTTGGTTATTGGGTTAAATGGCATGAGGACTATCAGAATTGGGAGACAGCACTTCACAGGATGTCTGGCCCCAGGATTTTCTATCTTATGAACAACTGGTGATATTTATGCAGTTTGGAGATGAATGGTGGTCATACTCTCTTATTTCATGTGGGTTGTGTTTGCACACAGTCTGAGGGATGTGGAACAGAAGCTGCTGCTGAAGTACCTGGCAGTCGTTCCACCCATGGAAATTATCAGCCTGGGGGTGTTTGTAGGACTGGATTTTTGAGTCCAGATCTGCAGGATTGAGGCTAGATTTTCAGCTGCCTGGTGCTGGTACAATGCTGATGATACAAGGATTGCCCCAATGTCCTGACTTAAACCCCTTGTGATGATGGCAAGGAATGGACCCTCATTCAGGGTCACTGTGTGGAGCTACAGCACATCAGCTGAGCTGCAGGGACTGTCCTTGACTGCTGGGTAAAAAAAATTATATATATATATTCATTTTAATCTTCTTTCTTTGCAGTCTAAACTGTGCTAGATAATCTCACCATTTTGTGATGAATTTCCATGGATGTTTAGAGTACTTCAGAAATGTCATCAGTCAGATGCCTGTATGAGCTTCTCCTATTTTCATAATTACTGAATCTTTAAAAATAGTTTCCCTCTACATACATCAATATTTCTAGATTTGACAAAAGTTGGAATGAAACAAATAGAATCAGACTTAGGAGCTGAAATCAGATTTCTTTCAACTGACTGCCCAAATAGGGAATTTTCATACCAAAGGGTGTATTGAAAGATGTATTGATTGTTCTGAGTGCCTGAAAACCTCACCACGTTATTAATGTAATTCTGGGCCTAGCAATCTGAAGCAGACTCATTGCACTCTGTTCAAGAAATGGGCTGTTTAATGGAATTACTTGTTTGCTTGCAGTATGTTACTCAGCCTTTAGATGTCTCCTGCTGCTGAAATCAGTTTGGAAAGGGCACTCCATGGTTATCAAGGAAAAGGGAATGTAAGTTTTGCTGAAGCCTCTTTCTGTTACCTTTAATGGGTGACTTTATATATGACATTCTCTTTGAGAAAATATCTAATTCCATACACCATGGCAGCTAACAAGGGTGGGTAGTGATGCTTAATAGCTCCCGGATCAGTTTATGCATTTCTTCCCAAAGCAGCTTTTTTGAATTCTGAAGCTTATGATTAGGTCTAAATATAACATTTCAAGCAAAGCATATATGTATTTCTAAAGTTTGAACACATAGAATTAATACGTGATCATAGAACAGCAAAGATGTTTTTTGACATTAGACTAATATAAGAAGAAATAGCATTGGCATGCTGGAAGTGACTTTAGAAATACTCTTTTATAAGTACATACATAAAAATTATTTCATATGCATAAGCTTTTCCTCTCAAATAATCCCGCAGCATTTTGCAGATGGATGTACTAACTATAGCCAGTGAAAAATTGAACATTAAAATGCAACCTGAGAAGTGCTAAGATTCAGAAAAAATTGCAGATTTTGAGAAAACTGAAGGCTTGCTCCAGAAATTGTTTTTAAATGCTGAGTTTTACTTTTTTGTCTCTCTGATTTGTATAAAACTGTCCCCACCAAAGATGCAATTTTTTTTCTTACAATAATTTTTTGAGAATCGGTTGTGGTTTGCATGTTTTTTCCTTTCCCCTCCCCCCAAAATGCACTCAACATGAGCTGATGTAAATCTGATGGCGTTGAATATGGCAATGACTCCACCACACAGCTTTAACTTTGGGAGTTAAGGGTATGAAATAGCAAGTCAAAATCAGAGGAAACTTAGGAGAGCTGTGGTTCAGAGGGTTAAAATCTGTTTGTGAGAAGAACTTTTGCTTCTTTCAATTAGGGCACCACTGTTTTGATTATCAGGATTAATGATCTTGACTTCTGGCTCTCAATCAAAGAACTATGTCTCCAGTGAAATTCATTTCTCCTACTGAATAGTTGGTTTGAAACCATTAAATAACCTCCAGTGTTGAATTGCCAGTGTTGCTAGAAGCAGCTATGATTGAAGCTGTGGATAGTTTCTGGTTGGAGTTGATTAGGTCGTTTCTTCATCCCACTGCACTTCTGGAAAATTCAAAAGCTTTCTGTGTTGAGAACTTTCTGGATATATTGGTGTTGGAATGACCGGTGGAACCTGGTGGAAGGAGATGTGTGAAATAGGCAGGCAATGAAGCTGCACCCTGCAAATCACTGCAGAGTGTTTGACCAGAGCCTGTGAGGTTGTGAAGAAAACTTGTTTTAAGATGCCAGTCTTCACTGGAAGTATAAAAAGTTGGAAATCTTACAGGAGGAACAGTTCTTTAAAGAACTCTGACCTAACTTTTCACTCCAAAAGCTTTGGAAGCAGACGTGTTTCTAAAAAATTTGAAAGACATGATTTTTATCACCCTTAGGAAAAACGAAGATCTATTGGGATTGGTTTAGATCAAAGTGGTCGTTCCTGAGGGTATAGAAATAGATTAGACAAGGTCATTTGCTAACTCTATCTTCTGTAACTCTTTGATTATATCTCATTTCATACTCTATCCTGGGATGTGAAAGCATTGGAATATTTGGAATTTCTTCTCAATGATTTTTTGCTCCACTTGTGTGATGGGAAGGTTTGTACCAAGAGGCTGGACCGTGTTATTTTGAGATGTTAATGAGCTGACCTCTGCAGAAGACAGGATACATGGTACATTGCACTGTTGACGTTATGCCTAATTTTTAATTTGTATGATTTATTAGGGCTTAATTTTAGACCAATCTAAAGATGCTAAATCTAAATGCTAATTTTTAATTGCACAGGCAGAGAAGAAAATGCTTACATATTTAAAGAGTAGCTGAGTTAACTCATCCTACTTCTCAAGGCAGTTTGATCTTTTCTGTCAGCTAATATTGTCTTCCTAGTAGCTTTGACTGTGCTGGAAAACTATTATTGTTTCATTTCCTGAGCAGAACTTTGCACAATATGTGTGGACAGAGGGAAGACTTCATGCTTTGAAAACCTTTGTTTGAAAAAATCCCGATTTTATTTACTCTTAAGGATTTCCAGGCCAGTATTCTCAGCCCAAGGCTCCTGATCAATGGAGTATATGAGATTTTCTGATACTCATAGTTACCAAAAGTTAGGGAGTTAAAAGTGCAGTTGGGACTGTATTATTCTCTGAACTCATAAAAATGAAAAGCACAAGGGGTCTTTTATGATTTCACTCTTGAGATCATGATGCCAAATGATTGCATAAATGAAATACCAGGATGACCAGGTGCTTGATGGGTACTGTGAGCTCCATCAGGCCAACAGGATTATTTCTTCTTTGATGTAATGTAGGAGTGAGAACGAGTGTAAATGGTTTTTCCACTGGTTTTCTCTGTGATCCTTGACTAGTCACCTTAGCTTTCCATCTGAAATCTCCTAGCATGCTGAGAATTGAAATTATTCTTTGTATCTCAGATCTCTGGATAGAAACCACAGGTTTGGGCTTGGATCTTGACCACATCCGTGAACATTCCATACTGCTTCCTTGGAGCAAAATCTACTGTTGGTAGATTACTGTCCTCCTTCAAAATAGTGGTCAGAAAATTACTACTAAACAAGCTCTGTTAGTTCTGGTCTCTTCAGGATCAAATTTAATTGAGGATAGGAAGAAACTTTGTAGCTTTCAACTAGAGAGTCGTAATCTAGCTGAATTTTAGCAAGCAATAGGATTGCCTGAGGAGCAAAGAGAAAAGGGTGTGGAAATTTTGGTGTTACCTGTGTGGACTGATTCTGTCCTTAAAAAGGAAGCACTCGTGGGAAGTGCTGACTCGTGGAGTCTGACTCGTGGGAAGGTGTAAATAATTACAAGAGGATTAGGTCACTTCTGAACTGATTCAAGAATGCCTGGCAGCCACAGGCACTTTGAATGGAAGCTCAAGCATCTTATAGACAAGTGTCAGGGCACTAAGGAGTATTTGTGTGTGCAGATATGCCAACAACAGACTCCAGAACTTGATGGGGGCAGTCTCTTCTTTCAGAGGTAATGCTCTAAAGGTGTTTGAAGGTCAGATAATACTTAAACCAGTAGTGAGGGCAGGACTGGGCTCTAAACATCCATCCTCCCACAAACCCCAGATTTTGAAGCATGGGAGAGAGATAAGATTTCATCTTGGTCTTATCTTGCTCCAGTTTTGTGCCACAGCTAGTGGCACAAATGGTTTCCATAATGTATCTTGATTTGGTCATATACCACTTCACAGGCTTCGGGTCTCTTAATCTCATTTTCTCACTGGCAGAAAACCACATATTATTATTTTGTTCCTCTTTCCCTTATTTGTCTAGCTGTAGGGACAGACAGGCAAGCCTTAATTGAGCTCAGCCTATGGTTGCTGTAACTTGTCTTATGACTACTTTCCCTTTCCATCCTGGCTTGAGGATCTCAGAGCTGGCAGTAAATAAAGGTAAGGATGAAAGTCCTTGGAAGACTGAAATGGCTTCTTGTCAGTCCACACTAGATTGCCCTTCAGAGTTAGATTTCACGAGGAAAGCATGCTGAGGGTTCCAAAGTATTAATCTAAGCCAGTGCCATGCTGAGGGAATAGGAATCTCTGCAAATGGTTCTTTTGGGGGCTGAGAAACCAGACGTGCACCACAGTGCATCACAGATGCTCTCTGCTGTTTGCCACCACAGCAGTTCACAGGGATGGCCCTCCATGGCCTGACCTCCAGGGAGACACAAATGGGACAGAAAAGCACTGCACCAGGAGCTACTAGACAGAGCCCGAAGTTCCAGCAGCCAGAAGGAGGAGGTTGCTCATCTTTGCATTGCAGTGAATCTCTTTGCAGAGAAGAAAAGCTCTGGGAAAGTGTAAGTCTCAGTGCCTTCAAAAGCCAGGCTTCCATGGAGCTCCTTGCAGTACTTTCAAAGCAAGCTGTCTTAGGCTGTTTCATGGGTGCTCATCAGCCCAGAGGAGCTTCTGGAGAAAGATTTCTGCCCAAATTGCTGCCTTTGTTAGACTCCTGGCAGCAAAATTTTTTAAGAATGTCCTTGGAAGGCCCTTCTGAAGACAAAGGGGTTTAAAATTTCCAAGAAGAATGTAGATATTTGTAAGTGAAAAAATTACCAAAGACTTTGGATAGCTCATGTGACTGGACCCTATAAATACACTTTATATCAAGCCCCTGTTATGGCAACAGTCCATCACATATTTCCCTTCATGGATTTCTGAGGCTGTTCTGGAGCTTGGTGGGAACCCATCTGGTGTTTGGATCCCTTCTTAGAGACTGCAGTGACTTGTTTTGTGTTCACAGACTTCTGACTGTTACTAATGGCCAAACAGCAGGGAGGTGAGAGCAGAATGGTGAGGAGGCTGCAGAGGAAAGGTCTTTCACCCCATGTTCCTGAGGCTGTCTTAATTAAGGCATAAAGGGCAAGCAGGGTTTTTTTCCTCTTATGCACACTGGAAACAACTGCTTGTATGTGTCAAAAACATTTCATTCCCTTAGTGGCCTTCTCTGTGTATTGATTTACTCAATTACTAGTGCATGGCATGTTTTTCTTTTTAACAAAATAGTGTGGGACTTTTGACATTTAAAGGATTGGACAATGCACAGGAAACACACAAGCTGTTTGAAACAGTCTTTGGTACAGAGATCCCTGGGTTTCTTTTCACCCAATACCTACAGCTTCTACAAAGCACAAAGTACTCCACCTTTCCTGTCTTTGCAAAGTATTTATGGGAATAGAGGCATACTTGGTTACCTGTAATTGTTGAGACCCTTATAATGCCACTGGCTGCAAGAAAAATAGTGAATTATATAAAGAAAGAAACCAAACCCAAACAACTTTAGTTGTTTTGTTTCTGAAGTGCTGACATCAAATAGCAGACATCAAATGGAGTGAAACAAAGTCTCTAATGTCTTGTTTTTTTCAAAAGATATAATGATCTCTCCCTCTCTGAGAGACAGTTTGTTTTTGGTCACATTCAAAGCTCTGTTTCCTTTGCTCCTGGAAATGGGAGGATGTGCCCCTAAAATGTGTCTGTATGGAACAAGGCTGGAGTTTGAACTGAATGTTTTAAGAAGGATAATCAAACATTTGTGCTGCTGTGTTCTTCCCACTCTGCCAGATGTGAGCCAGAGACAGAGCTTGATCAGAGCACGGCGGCTGAGCTCTGCCTCCTTGCTGACTTACTGATGGCACAGACATATTTACTGTGCTATCACTTCGTGCCTCTCTTTGCCTTGCAACCTTGGACTGCAACTGGCCAGTTCTTCAGCCAGATTCCAGAGGAGCTTTCTGGGCTCTTGTGTTTCGTTTTCACTGCTCAGAGCTTGAGGTTTTATAGAATTCATATGGCTTCTAACTGGACTGGGCAAAACATTTAAAGAAGCTTTAAAAATGTTGGTAACTCATTTACCCTGTTTACTATGTTTTTCTGCTGTGTAGGTTGCTCAGTTGGGAACTCATGTTAGTGGAGGAATGGAACCTGGATGTTTCTGCTTGGAAACAGGGGGGTCTCTGTCAGACTAAATCAAACCTGAAAGGAGCTCTTGGCAATATATGAGGGTTGGGATATTGCTGGCTGTAGGAAACTGTGCTGACACTTGTCAGCTTGGAATAACTCAGTAAGGCTGGCCATGTGCAGTTAAAAGTCTATGTAACTCACTAAGCAAATTTTGCCTCAAGGTTAAAATGCCAAATTCCAGTAGAATTTAAATATATCTTCATTGGTACCTTAGAAAATCCCATCATCAGTGACCTGCTGGGTAGCTTTCTTGTATTGTACATTGTTTTACCTGCCCTTTTGCTTTAATTTTTTGAAATGAACTGGGCTGATGCTCATCAGGAATTAAATGTCCCATTTCTTGACAGAGGCAAGTGATTTAAACATTTTCTCTGAAAGAGGTGGGGGGAAATTCCATTTTAAAATTTCATAGAAACAAAAATACATGTGTTATGGGGGTTTGCGTAGGCCAATTTGAGTCTCGTAAGTCTCATAAGGTTGGTCTGTATGTGGATTGCTAGTTCCTTTTTTCAGGAAATGCTGACTGTTTAGTCAGTATCTGAGCCCTTAACGATTGTTTAGGTTGCGTGAAAAAAGTGCTGGTGGGACAAAACACTTTCCTGATACAATGGGATTCATCCAGTGACTGTAGGCAAGCCTTTCTTTCAGTTTGTCTGCCCCGAAAGTCTCTTTCTTCTGAAATACATACTCACTTGTAGAGCATGAGTGAACAGTCAGTCTAGTCTGAGAGTCATGATTTCCTTATCTTTTGCTAAAAGGGAAGTTTCATTTTTCCCTCATTCTACCCAAATGGCAGAAGTCTACCAAACCAGTCCCCTGGAAAGTGGTGTGAGCACCTACAAATCAGAACAAGGTAGTAGAGAGACAGAGGATTTCAAATATAGCCCTATTTGGACTTAGGCAAGTAGAAAATGAACTTATTTCTAAGGCTGTTTTTTTAGGCAGCATATAACTAACATTTTTTCTCTTCACACTCAAAATACTCTTTGTCTCATCCATTTTTTTCTGTACCCTTCCTTTTTGTCACAGTGTGCTGAGTAACGTGGTCCCCAGAAGAGCATGGGACAGACTTCTGTTGTCATATGAGCTGTGAAGGACCCTAGAGATTAAATTATACAGTTAGAGCTGTTGCTGACAGCTCATTGATTTCTGACAGCTTTGCTCAGGAGAGGAATAAATTTATTGAGACGTATTGAACTCTTCATCCCTGCCTTGGAAAGGGGGTCCTCTCATGGCTGCAGAAAGTGCTGAAAAGAGGGTGTAGGGTGTCTGAGAGAGATACTTGCCCCAGCTGCCCATCTGATAGTGGCAGAGCTGCCTGGCTGGGTTTGCCTGGCTCTGCTCAAGGCAGTTCCCTTGTGAAGCTGAGTGCCAGCAGCCACCAGTTTGAAGAAGGGCTGAAATCCTCTAGCTGCTCCTGCTGGGGTGCTCATGGCAGGACCCTGGTCTGTGCAGGATTGAGGTGGCCTCGGGCAGCTGACAAGGGGCATATCCTAAACAGCTGTAACTATTTGAGTCTCTGGGTCTGTCTGAGGGATGACATGAGGATACAGCCCACTCATCCGAGGGCACTTCTAGCCTGGTGAATATTCCAAACGTGGTAATTTCATACAGAAGCCTGTGAACCTCTTCACCAGAGCAAGGTCTGCTCTAAAAACAAAACTGTCCCCTCTTTAACTGGCTGATCTGTTCTAACACAATGACCCTGGTGCTCTTGGGCAGCTTCACTCAATCTTCTGCTAAAGGTGACTGTTCATTCACTCTGCAGCATAATTGCCCTATTTCAAGGCTAGAGCCACCTTCCCTTGGGACAGGTTTCACCTTTGCTCAGCTGAGCATGTGTAGGAGTGATCCACAGGAGCACATGGAAAGCAATTTAAAGCAGCAAATTCCCTGCTGCTTTCGGAAGCTGTTAAATCAGGCAGCTCTGGAGTGAAGAGAGGGTACAATGCAAGAAATTCTCCCATTCTGAATAGTTTTTCTGTTGTGAGCTGACATGGCTATTTTCCTCCAATGCTAAATTCTTCCAGTATAAATTTTTCAACAAGGATTTTCTTTTTTCTTAACAGCAGTAGGAAAAAAAAAAAAAAGAAAGAAAAAACAAGATAAAGGTGGGAATTTTGATGAATATGCTATGTATTTGTAGTGTGCATTTCCTCTAACTCAATAAATCTACAACAAAAAAAAAGATGTTTGGATACAGACAACTAATATTTTTACCACTTGTTTGTCAGTGATTGATGGAAAGACTATGTCTGCTGGTTCTGTTTCGAATGACAGAAGTAGGTCATGAGACTGAGTGAAGTTAATAAATGATAAAGGGTACTGGTCCACATTCTGCATGTCTCTTACACAGCAGGAGTTGTAATTCAGGCAGTAAAATCTCCCTCTGATTTGCCTTTGCAGTGGGCTGTGCTGATGTGTGACCTGCAGAATCAGGCAGCTCGTGCTATAGAAATGAAGGTCTTTGTTCTGGTGTCTCCAGCAATGTCCAGTGGAAGTGGTCCTTAGACACTGCTATGGTGCACTCTTTCCATCACTTCCAAGTGATTGAAAGTTTCTTCATTAGTTGAAGGCTTCAGCATCTGTCAGTTTTGGATGGTTTGGCTGAGATTTGCTTGCCCTTAATCCTTCATGATGTCAAGTTAACCAGACCTGTCTAAAACACCTTCAGTTAAAACACTTGGCTTCCTCAGCCTTGTTTTGCTGCTTACCACACATGCAGTGAAGCCACAGAGCTGATTTTATGCATGACCTGGTGGGTTTGATTGGTTTGATTTTCTGGGGACCTTGAAATACTTTCACTGACACGAGTTTGCTCTTTCTGATACGCATACACATTTCTGTCGTGTTTGGGAGAAATATCCCAAATCATTTGAGTACAGCAATTCATGGAGGACCAGTTTTGGACTGGTTTTTATTGTTCCTTTGTGATTAATGGATAGACACAATCTGCAAGTGAGTACACCCTGTGCTACTTCTAGAAGTCTGTAGTAATAATCTGCTGGATTTCTTGTTTGACCTATTTTACATAAAATTCCTGGGCAGTGTAACAGATATTAAACCAATAAAGATATGTGCAAATAGAATACCATAAATTTCTCCCAGCTCTAATGAAAAAGAGAATGCTCTTTCAGATTTTTAATTTTATGTTTTGTTAGCTGATAGCACTTATTACAGAGGTCTCTCTGCTCTAAAATTGGACAGAAAGATATTTTCTTTCAATTTCTTTCAATTTTAATGCTTAAAATTTCCATTTGTAAAGAGTTCATTAACAACTTATTTTAACTAAATGGTTATTAAAATGTTATCTTCCTCTTCAGCAGATCAATAGTACTTTCTCCAGAGGTGTGTGTAGCCAGCTGTAACAAACAGTGCTCATATTTATACTGGGCCTGTGCTGTTCATGGCTTATTTATGGTTTGCTAGTGGTTAATGTCCACAGCAAAGATGTCAAATAAAATGTAACTTCTCTCTTGTGCCTGATCAGTCCGTCAGTGTCCTGTTATGGGGACTCCACTGAACCCGAGTGTGGCTTGGCTAACTTGTTCAGGGGCATGGGCCAACACTTCAAGAAAGTTGAATCCTTTATTACAATTTAGGAAGAGACCCCCCTCCTGGATCTCTCTGCTTTTAGATGACTGTTATCTGCTGCTGGCAACTGCATTTAAACTGAATTTAAAGCAATATGCAGCCAAGCTCAAATCACCAATGAAAGTTGCTCGAGATAATAATTCAGCATGCACCGAGTACAATTCTTGCCCAGTAGGAGTCCCTATGGGGGAGAAGACAGTTTCAGCCCACTAACTAATCCCAGAAGTTACCATGCAGTCTTCCCTGACTTCTCCCCATCCTTAATTCACCATTATACTATTTCTTTCCATTCAGGTGGAGCCTGACTGACTCCAGTCATACATACCTTTGTTACTGATTGCTGTAAAAGTCTCTTGCTTTGCTCTCAAAAATGAAGTTAATGAAATACAGAGCACATGCTCAGTGAGGGGTGGTCGTACCTTGGAGGCAGGTAACTTTGGGATGGAGGTGTGGGTGAACTAAGTTCATCTAAGGAGAGCTATATCGCCACAGTTGATGGTTCAGCAGCAAGACATCTCCTTCTTTGGTTGACAGCTGCAGTGTGATTTATCAGCTACCATCTACTTCCTATCCTTGCAAGGATTACAGCAGAGCCTGGCTGCCATGTCTCCACCTGCTCCCACCTCCATTTCATCCCCCTTAGTCTCTTCACAAGATTGCAGGCTGTGTTGTGTGGGAAATCATTGTGGGATACGTTTTGTGCATGCTAACTGCATTCCATCCTATAATTTCTGTACTAACTTCTGCTGGAACGTGAATAGTATTAACTTCCCAGTTTTCTCTAATTTTACCCACAATCATCATCCCACACAGGGATAATTGTACTAATTAATGCTTTTTAATATAAAGAAAACATTACTTGAGAACTACGGATTGTTATAATAAATTTCCTGGAACATTAAGTAATTTGTTTCGCACAAAGTTGTTTCTCTCTGTACTCCTGGTTTCAATCACTATATACTCAAGTCCATTAGCATCTTGCAATATAGCAGAGGGATTAGCTTGAAAAACTCCTAACTACCTGTCAGTGGAAAGACAGGGACAAAATTTAAGCCCTTCAGTAGCTTATCATTCATCATTGTTTTGATTTTAGATGCCACACTAGAACTCAAAAATATTTTTCAATACTGGAGGGAAGACTATGAACCAGGCCCATGTGACCTGTTTACAGGAAGGCAATCTTACTGCAAGGAGGAGAAGCTTGATCTCTCAAGTCCTTGACTGGGCTAATAAATGGGATCCTGCACCCATTTGTGTCAGCAAACAGCTTTGGTTCTTATTTTCTGTCTTATGGATAAGGGATTCCCAAAGGAGAAGCAATTGCCCTAAAACACTTGAGCCATCAATGGCAGAGCTGGCACCAGCTGCAAGCCACAGAGACCTTTTGATGCAAGATGTTGCCTTGCTGTTTTTAAACATTTTCAATTAAAACTGTCTGAACTTTGTCTGAGCATCTTTCTCTTTTGTCTCAATTATGTGCAGCTTTTTTCTGTTACCTGCTACACGAATTGCCAGCCTGGCCTCTCCCAGAAGCTGCTCTATTTGGAGGATGACATTTTTAAAACTAAACAAGCCACCAGCACCAACAAACCAAGCACCCCAAATCCAAGAACAAAACAAGCTAAAACCCCAAACTGTAAATTCATGTCTGCAATGCCCTTCGAAGCAATACTGCAGTGATAGCTGCCCACTTGCCTTCTAGACTCACAAACCAAGCAGGTTTTTTTGAGAAGCCCAAGTGTGTTTTTGTGTGTCCTCGTTCTTTTCTGTACCCAAACCTCAGGCTGAAGTTGCACCTTTGAGATTACTCTCTCCGAAGTTGTCTTAACTTTCAAGAAGTTACACCAGGAGCATCAAAATATATGAAGATTACTTTTCAGCATGGCTGTTGTCTCTTTTTTTGTCTCTTCCATCCAATTGTCTGATGTCTAACAGAAAAACATTTTGCAGGAAGAGACATTAATTTGGGGGTCTCTTTTCTATCCAATTACTTGTACTGGAACTCTTTTGAGGAAGTTCATGTCTCTGAAGCCTCCACTGGTTCATGAAACTGGTTTGAAAATGACCAGTTAATTAAAAAAAAAATATAGGATGGGTGGAATGGGCAGGCACTCCCAAAGGATTTCCAAATTATAATGAGGATGTCAGAGGGCATATACATCTGTGAATCAATACCATTAAACTGTACTGCCTGGAGTAAGATTTGCTGCAGAGATTACTTTCAGAAATAGGAAATTTTCTTCTGCAGATATATAGATATTGGGCTGTGCACTGAGAGTGGAGATACCAAGGTTTACTGTAGCTGCCTTTGCTTGATGTTTGGGTTGCTGCGATGCATTTTCTGTAGAGGTGTTAGAATAAATTAAACTGAATTCCTCAGGGGTTGTGCTTGCTGGGATGACATGAAAGTCAACCCTGGCTGTTGTCCCAGGAGACGTATGTGGGAGCAGATTTGTCTGTATGATTTTACTGGTTTACTTTGAATTAAGCACTCAAACTCAGTTCACTTTGCTAAAAGCAGAATATGTTGCAGCACTGCTATAACTTGAGAGTTAAAAACCAGACAAGCTCTCAATGCTGATTGATTGAGAGGTCCCTTCTCTGCCAGAGGAGTCCTAACTGGAGTGTTGGACTGACCTTCTACCCTTGTAGTAATGCACCAGACAGCAATGAGTTTGCTTTTGAAATCAGTATTGCTTGAAATGGAGGAAATCTGGGAGATGGAGCTGACCTGGTGGAAATGTGTTACTCACATGACTCATGTGATTGCTCCCTTTTCTTAAAGATACGACTTTGTCATGGTCAAAGCAGTGTGTTAATTCAACTGGGCACTGTGCACATGGCAAGAGCACTGGCTTTGATGGTGTTTACAGACTGCTCCCAATGTTTGGTGGATATAATGAAAGTGAGGACCAGCATCTTCCAAAAATTTGGCCCTGATAGTCTTTTAAGAGGTGCTTGTGCTTCAGCACCAGATGTCATTATAAGAATTTAATGAGTCCCTATATATTTACTTTACAGCTGACACCCAAGATGGAACAGACTGTGCACATAATCAACTCATGGGTTTTGAAGAGCTGTTAAAAAAAAAAAAGAAGTCAGTGTTTGGTTCTTGGGGTTCTTTTATAGGGGAAGAGAGGGACTTCTCACTTGTCTTATTCTGAGAACAGTTTCTCTAAATTCTCAGTATTTTTCCATTCCCTGCTCACCCAATTGGGGAATGAGTTAAGCTTGTGTTAACTAGTCTTCATTTTCAAAAATCTTTTCCTCCTCATCTCTGTTATTTTAATGAGGAGACTTTCAATTGTTTCATCATTGCTTTGTAGTGATACAACTGTTAATCAGGTGTTAACCAGGGGAACTAGCTCCTCACTTTCCTTACGTATCTTTATCTTACAGGGTAAGCAGCCCGATTTGTGTTCTCTGATTGCTCCAAATTTCGTATAGCAGACTTCTCCTCCAGCCAGTTTTTATCTGGTTTTACCTATGTGACTGCTTTTTTTCTTTATTAAATTTTGTATTTAATGTGAGTTCTTTTATTATCAGCACGGAGAATTGGGCTGCTTTACCCTAGGGTTAGGGACAGAACTCATTAAAAAAAAAAAAATTTAAAAATCATCCAAGCAGAAGAAAAGCAACATGTTCACACTCAAAGAGCAGAGACAGTTGGCTAACTGGTTTTGCTTGGCACATGGAGTTCTTCTGCCTGCCACCAGTCTGTACTCTGCCTAGAAATAACATTCTCACTCATGTTGCACCCTGATTTGGCTCTGTGGCTCTATTTGGTAAAGAAACTGCTGGAATATCTGACACCATTCTTCAGCCTGCGACATAACACTCCTGTGTGAATTGGCTCTTATTCCCACTCTTGCTGGGCCTGGTCTTGGCTGCCAGGCTACATTGCAACTTGCCACTAACATCTGGTAATAAATAGAGAACCTTCTGCTTATTGCCCTTCATATCTAATTATATTCTGAACTGTTTGTCTTCAGTGCACCTCATAATATTATGCTATAAAAGACGAGGAAGGCAAGTTTTAACAATTCCCTGACTTAAAAGTAAAAGGTGATACTTGCAGTGGTGGACAATCCTGACTGCTGAGTTGTTCCTATTACACTTCCTGCTGTGTACCCTATGGATAATAAAGACCACTCCTCAATGGCCAAAGATGAAACTTTTGTGATCACACCCTAGAGATTTGGTACTTTTCAGCTTCCTGTAAAGAATGATGTGGTTTTTGTGTGCTAAGCACGTGTAGCTTCTGATACCTTGAGAACAGAGGGTTTAATGAGGTATCTCAGCAGCTGAGTGTGTCCAGGCAGAGGAAGCAGGAGCCACTCAAGCAGGGGGTTTTGCTGGAGCTGGGCACAACACACGGAGGGCAATGGTGCTTCAGATAAAGAGCAGACACTTGGGGTGAAAAAGCTACCAAGCATCCTGCAGCCTGGCAAGAAATGAGGTGAATCTATGCCTGTAGCCACTGCAACGGGGATGGATCTGCCAGGAAGGTCAGCTGCAACAGAATGACATTAAAGAAATCAATGGGACCTTGACAAGCACATGGCCTGGTCAGACAATATTGATTACTAATGATATGCTGTTGCACAATCCTCTCCTATTTGGGTCTGATGGTTTCTAGACGTGATTGATTTCAATGTTTGCAAGGAAGTACATAAGAAACAAAGAACATAAATTATTCTGTGAAAGTTGGTTCTTGAAAGTAAAAATGTTTTGGACAGCAGAGGAGAGCTCTGTGGCAGGCTGGCAGACTTGTGTATCCTTTTCTTCTTTTTCATCATATTTTGAATATTAATGCTAACTTCTCATAGAGTCACAGATACGTTTGGGTTAGAAAGGACCTTAGAGCCTTCTCTTCTGCAGGCTGAACAGTTGCAGCTCTGTGTCTTTGCAGGGGAGGTACTCCAGCCCTCTGATTATTTTTGTGGTCTTTCTCTGGATTTGCTCCAACATGTCTGTGCTGAGTGCTCCAGAGCTGGACACAGAACTCCAGGAGGGGTCTCAGAGACCTGAAATAGAGGGGCAGAATCACCTTCCTCTTGTGCTCCTCAAGGATGATGAAAGATCTACTCTTCCTTCCCACCACACATCCACAAAGACTCCAATTCATACTCACAGACTTCTGGTACTAAATATCCAATTTATTTGTATGGCAAAGTACCAGAGAACACAGAAGACCTCAAGGTCTTTGCTAAAATTCTGTATTCATGCAAAGATTGAATGTGCTCAAAGAGCTTCAGAATGAGGACAACATCTTCTTTAGAGGGGTTTCTTTCTGGCAAGGAGCTGAGGAAAGACTGGAAAATGTAAGAGCTGAAGATTCTAAACCTCACAGACTTCCTTTTTGTCTACTTCAGCAATCTCTAGAAGTTTCTACCTGGATTATTTCAAACGTTGTGTAGGGCTTGACCTGACTTAGCAGTTCTTATCCTGCTTTATTGCCTTGTACAGTTTGAGGAACATCAACTTGATACATTTTCTAGGGTATATTTTTCATTCTATAACTACCTGTCAATTTGTTAGTTTTGGATTGTGTTTTCAAGGAAACTCCTAATTCAGACTTGTGCAACCATTCATCAGGTAAAGGACATGGATGAAAAATCTATATAGAAAATAGCTTAATGTCTTCTATCTGGCTCCTTCCTTTCAGGCACTGCATGAAGGCTCCAGTTCTCTTTCAGATATGGTCTGCACCACTGGATTGCTCAGAGTTTTCTCAGGATATACTGAGAATTTTGGGAAGCTAGAAAGCAAGTAGTAGGGGAATATAAAATGGAAGTATGTTTATAATTTAGTGTTTCGAGTTTAAGCAGAAGTTCAAAAGTCATCCCATGCATTCAGTGCAGAATCAGTCTGTATCTGTAAAAACTGAAGAGCCATTGGTTTCTCAGTTCAAGTCCCAGATGGGGCATTCTTTAACTGTATGAAAATCCTCAAATCAAATAGGAATAGAAACATTACATCTTGGCTTAAAAAATTCATTCAAAATGGTTTTCTATTTGTAAAATATTTAAACATTTGCCTGCAGTCTCAGGAATACAAGCAAAATTGTGCTACTGCATGAAAATCTTATGAACTAGCACAGAAATGGAAGTCTACATGCAACTGCAGTTTAGTAGATGACTTGTGTACATAACTGTCAATTATCCTCCAGAAGAATTCCTTATTAAGAAATGCATTCTTTTATGACAATTCCATAATGGGCACGTAGGAAAGAAATACATATCTTTATACACATATATATGTAACGTTGTCATATGAAATATTGTACAGCAGATATTTGAACCTGCCAAAAGCAGACCAGGGCTCTGCTTTCAATGAACCTCTCTGTGCCCTTCCATCCTCCTGAGTGTCTCTTCATCCTTCCTTCTATCTCTGCTCCTTTGACCAGGACTGTAGTTTGCTACAGACTGTGCTTCTGCAATGCATAAAACTTAGGGTCTCTGTGCTGTCAGCCAGTGAAGACAGTTCGTGTTCAGGAAATTGTTCTCTAAGTACTGCCTTCCTGAACCTTTTGGCAAAAGCTCCTTTTTTTACTTGACGTGGTTTTTCCAGCTTCTTGCTTGTTTGCTACCTAGATATGAACACAAGGGAGCACCAGAGGGTTTTTGTTATGTTTTGTTTTGTTTGTTTTTTTACAAACAGAAAAAAGGAATCAGTGAGTGGGTTAGTTCAGGTATGCTCTGGATGGGATCTGTGGCTGAGGTGGACAGCTAAAGACTATTCTTCATTATTCTGTGTGGCCAGTCCTCTTCAGAGAACCTGGGCCGTGTTACTTCCCCACCCAGTGGCCGCATCACCCCCCGAGGGACACTGCCAGTGTCACACCTCCCACGTTGTCCCCATGTGGTTTAGCAGTGGCCCCAGGCACGTTCAGGGGTTGTGAGGCTGCTGTGCTGTTGTGCTGCTGCCTGTGCACAGCTGCAGAGTGGAAGCCCTTCCCACTGAGGTGTGTGCTGGCCTTTGCAGCCGAGAGCAGAGGCTGCTCTGGAGCTCTGCAGGGCACAGAGATGGGTGCATTATCATATTTATGTTGTTCTACAGCCCAAAGAAGTGAAACTATGATGTGTTAAAGCTACTTATCTGTTGCTCATGACTACTGCACTACTTCGGTGTAATCAGCCAGAAAACTATCTTAGGAAGCCCTATTTTGCTTCTTTTGATGTCAAGAAGAAAAATCCCATTTACAGCAGTGGTACAGAAACAGGAAGGAGCAGATGCTGGAAAAAAATTCATTTGAAAATTATCTTGAAGAGGGAGAGAATGTGTAGAAGGGACTATAGAATAAATTTACCACATCTGATTAGGTATGTGACACAAAAAGATCAGAAAATGAAGAAGCCTTTTAAAAGGGGTTCTTATAGGGCTGTAAACATTGAAGACTGATTTCTGAGGGCTGGGGGTGACATTAAGTGGAAATTTGAAATGTAATGAATCTGAGTCCTCTAGCTGCTGGGAATCTGGTGACTCTTCAGTAATTCTTGTCTATATGATATGAAGGTACCACAGGGCTTAATGTCATCTTCCCCCAAAATGTGCCAGCTGCCTTGGTTGTAAGTGGCCAGCACGCTCCAGCCTAATTTCAGGGTGTTTGAACCTTCATCTGCTGCAGCCTCAGGCAGAAGATTTTGGGAGAGAGGCAGCACAGTGCACAGCTCTTGGGGGTGAGCATGCAGCTGTTTTCTGTCTGTCTCATAGCAAACTTAAAGGCTTGAGTAGGGTGCTCTGGTTTGGCTGGGATGGGGCAAGGCTGGGAATCTGCTGTGTCCCTCTCCTGCTGTGCAGTCTCTCCTGCAGTCTGCAGGCTGCCACCCCCAGCCACCTCCCAGCTTTATTGTTCAGCGTGATGCCAATGACCTGGAATAACCCTTTGGCCAGCTGGGGTCAGCTGCCTTGGTTGTGCCCTCTCCCAGCTTCTTGTGCACCCCCAGCCCTCTTGCTGGCCAGGCAGCAAAGAATCTGAAAAGTCCTTGACTTAGTGTAAGTGCTGCTCAGCAACAGCTAAAACATCAGTGTGTTACCAGCATTATTCTCATCCTAAATCCAAAACACAGCGCCATAGCAGGTACTAGGAAGAAAATTAACTCTATCCCAGCTGGAACCAGGATAAGCAGTGCCAAAGGCATGGATAAGCGCAAAATAAAGTGGCTACTCTTATCCCGTTTAGAGCAGCTTGCACAGCATGCTGAGTTCACAGTTACACTCTGGCCTGCTGCAAGCTTGAGAGAGGCAGTAACTTTGCAGATCTCTTTTTACTGTGTGAGTGTTGTGCCCTTTCCTTGCCTGCCTGCTCCTGGGAGCAAGGGGCAGCCCAGCTGCATTTCTTCCCCTGTCTATATTGACTTACCGTTAACATTTCTCAAAGCTTTTTAAAGACAAGTAAGAAACTCCTGGCCCTTTTGGGAATACATCTGATTTTTCAGGTTTTATCTTTATCATTGATCACTTTCCAGTTACTTCAGCCAAAGGTGAGGAAGTGATGTGTGAAAGATGGAGCATCTCTTTTGTAACTAGGCTGTATGTAAGGGTCAGCTGTTAAGCCGAGATTCTTACAGAAGCCCCAGAAATAGATACTTTCTGCTTTTGTGCAGCCAAGACAATTACACCAGGGAGAGCACTCTACAATGCACTGAATTCTCATTTTTGCTCTTGTACTTTTTTCTATTCCCCTGTTGCTCCCCAGAGGGTAAACTGGACAAAGACTACATCAGGTATGTATCCTGTGAGGTCAAACCCATTGCAGACATTTAGTGTGGCCTCTGCAGGAAGAATTGCTCAACTCCAGTTGCAAGAAAGTGTCGATAAACGATTCCTGTACAGAGTTTACTTTTAAAAGCATTTGAAATTGGTTCTGAGCTGACTTGAAGTAGAGCTCAGAAGAGGAGAATAACTGACCTGTAGTTTCATCTGATAAGGGTCTTTTCAGGTCATCATGACATAGCAAATGGGCCTATATTTAAGTGGTGAACACTAAGAGAACAGAGGGAGCTTCCTATCCTTAGTTGTCAGTGATGCTCTAGCATGTTTCTCTATTAGTTGTAAATTGGGCTGATAAAAGGTCCAGTATTTGGGTGGACCAATTGGTGGGAAGAAAATGCATCTTTCATGGTGCAGACCAAAGAGGAAAAGATTTTTTTCCAGACGCTTGCAGGGAATATTTCCAGGACAGGATAATGCCACCTGGCATAATGCACTTCCTAATTCAGAGAAAGGAGGCACAAGTAAATGTGCAAGAGGGTTACGGTTTGGTGGTAAGTTCCAGGTTTGTTTCTTTGGTTAACAAGGTGCCACCCTGGACAACGTTTTGCATAAAACCATCATTTCAAACTTAGAAAACACACCTGCCAGACTTCTGAGCATTAGAGAGAGGAGGATGTCTGTAGCTGATCTGCCATCCTGCTGAGGCCAACATTCATTAGCAAATCTATCCTGGGAAGGATGTAAATATGTAAATATGCTGTTTTTCCGGATGTTTGGCACCACGAGTTCAGCTTCTCTCTTATATACAACAACAGACAGGGGCTTCAGCCTTCAAGGACTCAAGGCAAAATCATGCACTTGGGATAACATGATGTCACCTGTTTGGAAGGACTTTTTTCCCACCTACCCAGCAAAGTCCAGCTTAGACTGCACAATCTGATTCTTCAGTGCTTTCCTATTGCCCTTTAGGCAGTAGTTATTACTGTGGATGCTGTATGATCATCTGTCTTGTAAAACATTCTCTGATATGTGTATGAGGCCTTAGTCAGACAGAAAGATGTCTGGGAATTTTAGGCAAACTGTGAAACTGGATCTGTGGTTCTGGTCCATTGTCTTGAACAGCAAAGCTGGATGATGGGATTTCTGGCCCTTTTTCTCCTGACAAAAGGGATATTTTAAATGAGGGTAATTTACTTTTCCAGTTTCTGGGAGAACCCCACAAACAGCAGGCCTGAGAAGAAGGTGAACCTTCTCACGAACTGGAAGAGGCAGAATTGGTGGGAGAAAGAGAGGAACATTTTAAGCTGGCATCAATGCCAAAGATGTGATGCTACATCCCAGTATCTCCACAGAGTCTGTGGAGAGGCATAGATGTTTCAAGAGATTCTTCAATTCAGAGCTTTCAGTAGACGTCAGCCCAAATGAGTCTCTGACTCATTCCTGGATTTTCAGTCTGTGCCTGGTTCTCTAGGTTTCCTTTAGCTTGACTGTGCTTGAAGATCTAATGTGACTTCCAGGGCCACCTCCAATCCCTCCTTTCTCCTTTGTGTGTGTGGAGTTCTTCCACCCTGATTTGTTCCTCCCACCCAGCCTTTGTATAGAGCAACCTCCAACACAAAGTGCCCAAAAAAGGACTGTGCAGTTGTGTGGTGCTTGTCACCATTACACCTCGTCACACAGGGAGGTGACTCAGCTGCCACCCTACATGGCTGGGATGTGTCACCAAGAGAACGATGACCTTTTCAAATGCAGCCAAGTTTGGAAGTGGAGTAGAGGAGAGAGGAGGAGTTGGGCTATGAAAGGACATTGGGGAACATCAGTGTTTCCAATAATCTGAAGCTTTTAGTTAAGGAAATATGCAATTTAGAGAAGTATAATATTGTCACCTGAGCACATTGTGATCTGTTCTATTTTTTTTTACGGTACAGGGACGACTGGTCTAGTGCTTAGAAGTTTTGCATATGACCTGAGTAATTTAAATTCAATGCCATGTTCTGCAGAAAAATTTCTGCGATTTCTTTTACCCCAGCTCTAAAACAAGGTTGAAAATAGTGCTCCACTCATGAGACCATGGGGAGATTTCAGTCACAGTCTATATACATTGTTGTCATGGAGTAGAACTATTTGATGGACCCCCCTGGTGCATCAGTTTGTGCAGCATTGGGAGCTCTTTTGATGGGTAAAACCATGAAAGTGCGAAACTTTATTTTAGCTATTATGGAGGACAAAATGGATTCACTACTTTTGGTGGCATAGCTTAGACTAAAAATAAATCTACTGTTTTTAAGTGATATATAGACAAATGGGTGTCAAGGCTGTCATGGAAATTAACATATGGAGGCAGCTTTTCCTGAAAGGACAGGGTACTTGCATCCTTCAGATACCAGAAATGGTGAAATGGGAGTTGTTGAAATCCAAGAAGTTAGTCTGGGGTTTTGGGGAGAGACACTTTATAAGCATGGGAGTTTTTCACTTCCATGGATAGACCTCATATTTATTCTTTGCAGCAATGGACGGCTTCAAGAACAGATAAAGGAGGAACAACTGGGCTATAAACTGGGGTTCAATCCACCACAGACTTCCTTTGCTACTGTGTGGAAGTTATGTAGGTACAGAGAGCCTTGTTTTATTTGTAAATTGGGAAAAAATATCCTTATCCTGCCTCACAGCAGTCCTTGGTCCTAATGCTAATTTATCTATTTTTTAAATAGACCATTTATGTGCCATCCTGATGTCTGCAACTCTAGAGCCTCACTTGGATATAGCCTAAAACAAACTTCCCTGTTGCTTCAGAGATATTATGGGACCATTTGGAGGTGTTAGACATGAAGTCCTGGCCAGAGTCCAAGTTTGGTGTAGTTCCAGCCTGTTTACCAGAGAAGCTCCTTGGTGTGTTCAGGAGGACATGCTCTCGTCTGTTGTGTGTGTCTGCTGTGGGCTGTTCAAGCAGCTGACACGGATCACCCCAGAGGAGCTGCATGCTATAATTGGTAAATCTCTGTTTACAGTAAACCAGTGCATGGCATTTAAGTGTTTTGAGATTCCTTTGGGGAGAAGGAAACTTACATAACAGGATGAAAGAGCATTCTGTTTAGATGGGAAGAGCCTAGATATGTTCTCTCCTTGGTAGAGCTGTAATTCCATATCCAGTGCTTAATGGAGAGGTGACAATGATAAATGTTGGAAGAATATTGTTGTTGAACAAGTGTTTCAAGCCAGCAGATGGAAACATGGATTCATTTAGTCTTTAGGAGTTCAGAAACATGAAAGAAAATTTGTGGAATGAATTTTCTGTGTCAGGAGGTCCAGGTCTGTGCTGTCAAAGACATTAACACTTATACTATCTGATTAAACTCACTTTAAAACAAGCTAGGAATCACTGCTACCAAAAAGTTGTTTGATAGTCCAACACTTCTGATTAGAAATTGTTGTATATTCCCCAGCTAAAATGTCAGTGCATGTTAATTCTTTCCTTAGGGATACTTACTGAAGATTTATATGGAGAATGATCACATTTGTTTTCGCTTTTGTTTTTATAATCAAGGCTCCACATGTAGGATGTTTTTTTTCTTTTCCTGATCATACTCTTAGCCCTATTTCATACCACTTCTGATCTTAGTAGCTCTTTGTGACTCTAAGTGACAGAACTGTCTGCTTTATTCCAGCAGAGTTCTTGTAATGGTCCAACAGCTCTCTCTTACTGGAAAGAAGGCTCCTCATGTATTACAAAGCTGATTTTTTCCCCCATCCCTGCATTTTGTTGGTGTCATCTGCTGAACAACTAATACAACATGCTCTGTCTTTTCTTTTGATTAGATCCTGCCTTAAAGCCACAATTCTTATTAGTCTTTAACTGCATGTTTTGACTGTGATCCTTCAGTGCATTCACTATGATTCCTTCATTCTTGCCTTTGGCCAATTTCTGTCACTTTTTAAGTTTAATTTTGTAAGTGGAAAGGCAGAGTAAGACTGCTCCTTATGGGGATTTACTAGTAAATTCCCAAGGCAATGAGAGTTTTATTTTTCAGTGGCAAAAGAAAGCAGTTTCAATTGTGGGGAAAAAAAAAAAGCAGAAACAGTTATTCTGGTAATTGTTGAGGAAGATTGACATTGCAGTGCAATAATATGTAGCCCCCACAACGCCTTGTAGAATCAAAAAACTTCTTAAGGTGTGCATGTGTTGTCAAATTGCCTCAACACCAAACTTGAGTTTCTAGTTATGTATGTCATAATAAAGATGTGTCTGGGGGAGGAACCTGGGTGCTTTTGAGTTAATATAGATCCAAGTCCACACAGCACCCTGTCAGACTTCAGTGGCTGCTAGTCCAAGTTCTCTGAAGGAAAACTTTTTCCTGAGAGGTTATTTACTTCAAATTTGTCTGTGAAATTTTTAGTTGCTTCTAAAAAGCATAAACACAATGCAACTTTTCATAAAAGCTTTTTAAGTAAGTTCTCATTATCTTATGAAAAATACAGTCTTTTAAACCTTCTGACAGGGCTGGGAGGAGTGAGCAACTTGAATACTTTTCCAAGTCTTTGCATAAATAGGAGCAGACAGGAAGAAGTGGGGGGAAAAATGGAAGTGCTCAGAAAAACTTGTAAAATAATTACCATTATTAAACATGTATATTTTAGTTTTGAATCTTCTTTATGGGAAAAACAAACTGCCTGCCAATTGTTACAAATTTGAAGCGAAAATATGCATTTTATTTAAAATTTTGAAAATACTTTTTCCCCAAACTAGGTCTATTTTTAACCAAAATTTCATATAAAAAGGTGAAAATGTGGCAATCTAGCTTCTGCAAGTAACAACACAGTGTGAGTTAGCAGGAAGCATGAAGTGCAGGGAGCCCTGAGCAGCAGCTACCAGAGCCTGCTTGGAAAGATGGAAACCCACGATAGAGCCTGAAATCTGAGTAGTCTCCCATATGGGGCAAGGAGAATGGTGCTTGGAGAGTCTTCTGCCTTCTGTTGCTGTCCCAGCTCCGTCTGCTGTGGTTTTGTGGCAGCTGTGATGGAGAGATTCTTGTAGCATGGAAATCTTTGGAGCTGGAGGAGGCTGGCTGGCACAGAGGAAATTGTGTGCATTTACCCTTGACTTGATCCACAACCAGTTTTAAACTGTATGACAAGCAATTTTCAGCAAATCTAATAGCAACGTTAATTAAAATCATTAATAATTACATAAATTATTTATTTTCCTCCTTTGGACTTCTCAGCAGACAATAATGCTGGTCCTTAACCCCAGAAAAGGGAGGGGAATTACATAAACCCTGGTCCTAGAGTCTCTGCTTTCTCTGTAGATCTGCCACCTGTGCAGCCTTTGGTGGTGCCTGACAGCAAGGCACAGAGGTGTGTGCTTCTAGCAGATGCCTGCTAACACCTGGGAAGGGAAGGCAGCTGGAGGCTTGGAGTTCCCATTTTGTATCAGAGCTATGGACTGTAATTCTCTGCCTTTGAACATGCGAGCAGGCTTACTTGGTTCTTGTCATATTCCCTCTCCCTCCTTGCTAGGGAGGTAATAACATCCTCCTAACATGCAGGTTCTGAAAATGCTCTTACAGAAATAGTCCTTATGGTGGAAAGGCAGCCCAGCATCCCCATCCTGCTGCTGCTACAATCTGCCTCCCCTGCTACCACAAGCGCTCAGAGCTGCTGACTTAGACCTGACATGGAGATGCAAAGCTCCTCACATACCCTGCCTTTACAGAGCTTTACAGAGCGTGCTCCTCGGTCTGCCTGATTGCTCTGATTGTACTCCAGGGATCACTGTCAAAGGGGTCATCCTGAGGAGTGTGATCCTCCCACCACAATCCTGACAGTATTGAAGTCGGACCAGAAATCAGTCTGTAGGAGCTGAGCATTTAAGACTGGAGGTTTTTGTTTGGATGGCTGGGAACTCATCTCTCTTTCTGGTCTAAGGAAAGAGTTCAGCTCTTGTTCTGTGTGGTCTGGTATCAGACATATGGGCTAGTGGAAGGGAGTGTTGCTGACCCTGCCCTCGGTGTTGGGGAATGTTATGGAGCAGGGACATCACACAGCACAAATGGGGCAACCAGGGATCAGCCCCAGCCAGCACGGGGCTGGGAAATGCAGCTTCTGCTTGACCAACCTGTTCTCCTCTTACGAGGTGACCTGGCTAGTGGATGATGGAGAGGCAGTGGATGTGTGTGCCTGCACTTTAGTAAGGCATTTGGCACTGTCTCCCACAGCGCTCTCCTGGAGAAACTGTCTGCAGAGGGATGGGAGGGAGCTCGCTTCACCCTGGCGGTGTGGCTGGTGAAAGCTGCTGCACCCAGTGGGCAGCCAGGCACTGCTGGTGCTCCCCAGGGCTCAGTGCTGGGGCCAGTCCTGTTCAGCATCCTTTTCAAAGATCTGGATGAGGGGATTGGGTGCACTCTTACCGAGTTTACAGACAACACAGAGTGGGACAGGAGTGTTGATCTGCTGGGGAGTAGGAAGGCGGAGGGATCTGGACATGCTGGATTAAAGTGCCAGTTGTATCAGGTTCAGTAAGGTGAACTGCCAGGTCCTGCACTTCAGTCACAACAACCCCACACGATTCTGGGAAGACTGTGATGTGTAATGCTTATTCTTAACTTGGAGTGCTGGCTCATGTGCTATGCTAATATGGAGCTCTTTAAGCATGGATGCATGAGACAGGCTGTCAGGTAGTTTGCACTGTGTCTGATACCTGCTGCTCCTTCTGTGCACAATGTAAAATCTGCATTTGCTCTCCAGCTCTTTTAAGACAGTGCTGGTTTGATGGCTACAAATTATTCATTTCTCTTCCTACCTTTGCACAGTCTGCTTAGCATGAAAACAGTTTTTGGCAGTGACAGTCTCTGCATCACATCCAATATCACAGAGTCCCAGGTGTGACGTGATCTTTAAGTGTATTTTCATTACCTTGGTAAGGAGTTCTTGCCAGAGTACTAAACCAAATCCTGTTGATGTGGGTGCATTTGTATTACAACAAAGTTCTCCCTCTTCTTCTCTCTCAACTTGGTTTCCTATTTCCCAAACCCAGTGCTGACATCAGGTACACGTATCTTGTCACATGGACAATGGCTCCTTCTCTAAGCTGAACTATTCCTGTCTCAAAAGAATGGAGAATTTTGTGACTTACCCTAGGGCACTGCGGTGTAGCTGGCAGCGATGAAAAAAGCTACAGCAGCGAATGAAGGAAGGTCTTTTCTAGATGATTTTAAGTTCAGGATGTACTCACAATTGAGCTTTTGTTTGCTGTTGTTCTTTTTAAATAACTAAAAATTCAGGGAGTGTATTGGGGGAAGCCACTTCGGTATGGTGGGTGCTCATCTGTCCCGGAGGATGTGGTGTGAACAGGGTGGACAGTTTCCTTCTCTGTGCAGAACAGAGCAAGGATTGTCTGAGTATGAGAAAGGCAAAGCAGTGATCCTTCAGACCACGGCCTTGTTACTCTGTGCTTTTATGTTTGAAATCAGGAGATTCTTTAGCTCAGCAATTTGTACTGTGCTGTAAGACAAAATGAATGAAAAGTACAGTCTAGGGAAAAGACTGAGGCTTTCTTGGGTTTGCACTGAGGTTGCCCCCTTGATATCTTTGGTTTTTCAGTTTTTTTTCTGAGATTTGCCATTTCTGTCAAAATATGTAGGGAGGTCTGGGACTTTGTTTTCAGAACTTGGGAGAGACTGGGATTTGAAGGAATACATGACATCACTCTTAATATATATATATGTTATGTATAATACAAAGTTGAATTTTTCACCTTTTGGCATCATGTATGGTTTGATTCCTACCACTGTGACATTATTCTTCCACTTCAGAATGATGCACAGCTTTAGAGCTTTGGTGGAGGAGGGAATGTATTTTCCTGTTTCCAGTGATGTCAATGAAAGGAGACGTGGAACTAGATAACACCCCCAAATTATCTTGTGTATGTGCCTGTGTTCATCAGCCCAGTGAGCAATCTTTCTCCCTCACACCTGAGGGTCACACTGCACTGCTGCTGTGGTGAGGTCCCACATCTCCACAAGCTGTCCACCTCTGCAGCATCTCTCCTCAGGTTTGTGTTGCCGAGGTGTGCTCCTGGCTGGTAGCTCTGCCTCAGGCCCTTCTTGTACTCAGTTCAAATCAGACAAGAAAGGACAGTGGAATTATTCCAGCCTCTTCCTGACTCTGCAGGGGTTTTTAAAGATGTACTGTTTTATTTTTTTCTTCTAGAAGACCCCATGCACATTTTTCCTGTTTGCAGGGGATTGGATTTGCTAAACCTGTTCCCTTGCTGGTGGGCACACCTTTTCCTGTTTGAAACACAAGCTGCAGGATACATATTCAATTTGTTTCACCACCTTTGTAAACCTCATTTCAGGAAGATGAGCTGTGGAGCTGGTGCTGGATGAGGAGTAAATGTGATGAATGGCATTTCCTACCCCCATGTTCAGGCAGACTTTCAGGTTTGTTTCATTTGCATGGAAGTAGAAGGGTATGAACAGCAACCTGAGTGCTGCTTTCTCTTCATTATTCACCTAGTTAAGACTCTATTTTGCTGTGTTTGCCTTTCCTGCAATCACATATGCTCTTCTTACCTCCCCACGCTTTGGATGTGCCTTGATAGATTCAGCTCCTGGTGTAAATTTTGAATAACTGCCTTGAGTTTAGTGGAGCTGTTATTTAGCTACAGCTCTCTCACAGGCCATGGAGTTAGGGCAATATAAGCCAGAAATTAATCAGGAACTGTGTTCTGGGAGCTCTTGACCTCCCAGGGACAGATGCTGGACCCACTGCCTTTCCTGTGTTATTGGCCTGAAGTTGCTCTATTTTATCCCCCATACTACAGAGACCAGAGCCTGACTCTGCTGCCCCTTGCCCAGGGCTGTTCCAATGCCACAGGAGATTAAAGGAGGAAAGAGAGGCACACCCTGGAAAAACAGTGCAACTCTTCCTAGCATTAAACTTTGAGTTTTTACCCATCTTTCTCATGTGACTTTTAAATTGGCCTCAGCCAGTCACATTAAAGGTGAGGCCATGCCCTGCATATTACACATGTGAGTTCAGAAGTGACAGATCTTTCTGGGGAGATTCCAGCAACAGCAAACACAGAACAACTAGAGGCAAATGAATGGATGAATGTTTTATTGTCGGGCTGTGTAATGCTATTATTGTGGCATGGGACAGGAGTATTTGATGTTGTGCTGGTCACTAATTCATGTGTGAAGCCTCAAGCATTGATCAGTGTGGATTAAATGCATGCTGGAGATGTTTTCTGTGCTGTGCCACTTCAAATTCTCTCTCATGATTCAACACATTCAAAGGAAATAATTTTCTGTTTCCCATTTGCCAGTGAATGCGTGCCATTTAGTTTGTAATTGGAACACAGTATGCTGCGTGTGTCTCTGCTAAATCATGAAAAGTGGTCCATTTTCTAAATTGCACAAGTATTTGTCACCTTTGTTTTAAAATGAGAGCCATAAATTTTATGGGGCATGTGAATATATGTATTGGTTTTCCCACACAGGTGAATAAGTCATACTGTGATCTGACATGGGCTTTATGATCCTGCTCAGGTTATGTTCTGTACTAGATTTTGTCTGTTGCTTCTATATTTAGAATTGAGCTTTGAATTTTTTTTAAAGAAACAAAAACATGGGAAAAGTAGGCATATCAAAAGGGCTGTGCTTCTACGTGTTTTTCGTAAGCCAGGAGGTGCAATGAGCTGTGCCAATTTGGCATGCTGGAGGTGCTTGACAGTCCATTGCGGATTAAATATGGCACATTTAAAAACTTTGATTTTACACAACTGCGGATCCGTTTGATTAATGTGTTTTCTAGGGAGTTTTTAAATACTTGTATTGGCTGAGCAAAGTCCACTAATGCTTAATGGGGCATGGCAGTGCCCTCAGCCTGGCTGTGATGTGGAATGTCAGCTGACAGGGGAGAGAGAAAGGGTTATATTCCTAATCTTATGGGGGATGAAATGCAAATGAATTAATGGAACAG
This sequence comes from Daphoenositta chrysoptera, assembly GCA_013397915.1. Taxonomy (NCBI): domain Eukaryota; kingdom Metazoa; phylum Chordata; class Aves; order Passeriformes; genus Daphoenositta; species Daphoenositta chrysoptera. Next base: position 140,146 of record VZRO01002108.1, read on the forward strand.
AATTCCTTCACACTTCTGGAAATACAATATTTTTTTTCAGGTCAGCAAACATTATGAAAACCTTACCATCTCTGCCTCTGAAGAAACATGTGCCCTTCAAAAAGTGAGAATGAAACTTCTCTAATTTTTTCCTTTACTGATACTACCATTTTTCCTTGAATATGTGGGATGTTCTTGGGTTTTTTTTGGTGGAGAGGCTGAGGGAGGGAAATGGGGGCAATTTGCAAACAACGTGACTTAACATGATAGGAGTTAATGAGAGTTCCTGTGCCAAGCCAGCATTAGTCAATAAAAGCACTGCTGCTCTTTCTGAGAGAATAAACATCTTTGTGCTCTTCAGCTGTCTCTGTATTTTGGTGGGGAGGGAGAAAAACGGCTCAAAGAAATGGTGTAGGATTCATGTCTGCCTATTATTTGTAATGTATGTGGCATCTGTAGGGCAAAGAGGATGGCAAAGTGTAGTGCAGAGAAAAGTGCCGATACAGAGTTGGAGTGAGGTTATCTGATATGCCAAAAGAGCTTTTGGTAAAATTTTATCAGAGTTGCTCAAAGAAATTGAATTTAGGCCACTGCCAAGAACTGTTGAAAACTCCATTTTGGGCTAAAATTCTTTTTCTGAGCTTAACTCAACAGGAGCTCTGCAAATTTGTGATGCAGGATTGAAACCAGTGAGGAAACAGGAAATAAGAGGAAATCTGGAAATGCTCAGAGTAGTTAATGGGTGCAGTGTGGTTGGGAGAGTGACTGTAGAGGGATGAACCTCTCTGTTCAGTGCACTGGTCTGAGGGGGCTGGTTTGCAGGAACAATGTGAACGTTTGCTGGAATAAGTACGAGGGCTACAGACAGATTGACCCTTAATTAACTTTTGTTCTCAAGGACTGAGCACATGGGTAGTGGGATCTTATCCTCAAGTGAAATTGTTGGTCTGTTTTAAACATGACTCTGTGCTTACTGCTCTGCGGTTCACTGGTCTTATCTCAATATTGTTATTTATCGGTCAGAAACAAACTAGACCAGAGATGTGGATACAATATGCACTCTGACACTGACCACCTTTAGATCAGGATTGTGATGATCGTATGAAAGCTAGGTTTACTTTACACTTTGATAAAATATTGTCAGCATCTTGTTCTGCCCACACCAGTACATTTTCTAAGGTTCAGAGACGATTTCTGTCCTGGTCTATCTCTTCCTGTCATCAATAGTCAGATTTTCACAAGGGAGAGTCACTCAGCAGGTCTTATTTTCACACAGACCAGTTTCCTGTTCATTGCTCAGGGTGTCATAGGGTGATTGTAATTCGTGTCCATACTAAGGAGGCTTTACAGGGGACTTAAGCCGATTTAGCATAGACAGGACCAGACAAAACAATGATTTGGTTTCCATTTTTTTGCAGTTACACAATATGCAAAGGATTTTCTGAGCCAGGTGCCCAAGGAGTGGTGAAACCTACTCTCCTCTCCTGTAAATTGAGGAGTTGCCTCAGAGCACACAGGTCTCATTAGATCTGGAAATTCAATGCCTTGATCTATCATAAATGTTTTAAGATTAATATGGAGGAGGTTAGCTTTCTTTTAGTACTTCATAATCTGATTTTAGCCTAGATATTATTTCCCAATGGAGGAAGAGTTGTTTACTTTGGAAATATCATAAGTGGTGGAATATTGAGAATTGAGCAATCATTTTTTGATGCTTACACACAGACATCACCAAGATGCAGGGATACTTACAAAATGCAATGTTCAGGTAGAGTGACCTAGAGAAGTTGTTTGATTAAACCTCAGTGACTGAAGGAAGGTGAGTGCATCCCTAGCAGTTATTGTGAGTGCACAATGAAGGAGGAATCCTAACTTTTGTCTCTGAAATGTATTGTATGATTCAGAGATACTAGAGTGTATAAATGATACTACTTTCGTTAACTTAACAACTGTATCTTCTTGATTCAATTCTATGTCTTTCCAGTGCTAATTAAAAGCACATCCTTGGACTCCTGGAGAGTTTCTTTGAGGAGGTACAGCTTAGAACAGGCTGTGGGTCTGAATTTCTTTCATTCTCATTTGCTTATATGGATAAGCAGTATAAATCTGAAGGCAAAAAGTAAATTTGTTCTCCCTTTAATAGGACCATTCATGCAAGGGCTCTGGGATTAGATTTTAAATTGGCACTTTTAAAACCTTTGATACAGTTACAGACTCAGTGAGCCATGTTCACCTTTCCTATAGCTAGACCTAGCTGGAAATTAGTTTCCTCCGTTGTCAAAATATTTTCTAATAAACATTTAGCTTTCTGCTAAAAAAAGTGCAAAACACTCAACAACTAGTACAGTTTAGCTGAAAATATACAGCTTTATTGCCTCTTCTAGAGAAAGAAAACAGACAAAAAAAATAGCTAGGAAAAAGTAGACAGCATCTGGGAATGCTGTTTAAAAGAAAATCTTGGGGAAGGGAAAGAAGAGGAAAAAGCACCAAATGAGCAGTTTCATGCTTCTGATCACCAGTAAGGATGTACCTCCTCTTTGCACCTCCTTTTTCAGCTTCCTCAGGTTCCCTTGCATTATCTCTTCCCTGTAAGAAAGAGAACAGTTAAATTCAGGCAGCGGGTACATCCCTGCTGTTGTGGCTGTGAGAGAACTGCTCTTCCCTTGTGACTCTTGTGGTGACAATCAAATGGGAGGGCCAGGGCAGGTGCCCTGAGCATTCTGCAAGGAAATGGAGTGCATCAGTCTCTGCTGGGTTTATCAGGGGTTTGCACATCTGAATGTGTTGTCTCTGGAAGAGACACGTGAACTTCTCTCTGTGAACAAGGGTGAGCAGGGGCTGGAGGTGGGTTTGTGTGGCAGGGAGCTGTGCAGTCATGAAATGGCTTGATTTTCACACTGTATCCTGGGTGTTTGGGTCTTCAGTTTCTCCAGGTTAGGACTGGAGCTTGTATTTAAATAGCAGTGCCCAGACATTTAAAAAACGATGCTTCCAGTATGCAACCCTTTTGTTAGTGAGAGTATTGTAACAATCTAGGCTTTAATATTGCTTCTCGTGGGAGATATTGGCAAGGAATTGCTGATTGCACTTTCGCTGAGTACACCTTTATAGTCATTGCTATGCACACCAGCATAAATGCTGCTCCTGCAGGCACCTCTGTCCTTCAGCCTCAGCAAGAATAGGTCAATGCACCATGCAAGATGAGGAGGGTTGTGGAAAGCCAATATGCAGGTCTGGGACAGAATAAGACTTCTGAGGCAGCAGAATTGGGAAAGGGAGCATACAAATAAGTAGAAACTCCCTTTGGAGGTGAAGTGCAGTCCCTGTCAAAAATAAGTACGTTTCAGACCTCTGCTCAGAGCAGTGAGTGAAATGAATTTAAGGTGCAGAAAATCTGAGCAGAAGGCAGAGCAGCATCAGGATTTCTGGGCTCTTGAGCTAATTTTGCCATTGATACTATCATAGTTGCCCAGCTGAGCCTGTTCTGACTTTACATCCTTTAAATCATTTAAAAGATCAATGTATAACCTGCATTTCCCTTCAAGACTTACACAGTTTGCAAAGCCCTCTGGGATCTGCTGGAGGAAGGGGACAAGGATGTCATACACATTCTGTTGGTTCCTCTCGTGGCAGGGTATATCCAGAGCAGATGGGGTTGCCAACTCCCTGGTTCATTGTGGAGGTATTGGTTCAGTAATGAATGAGACAGAGGAACAGACTGAGAATTCTGCACTCTGATACCCCACTGGGTCTGCTCAGACGGTAATGTGGAAAGTCTGTTCTCTTCAGGGATGTAAAGTACACCATCTCAACGCAGAAAAACAGGCCTTTTAGCAAAATGTGCCTCTAGATAAAGGCAAATGGAGAAATGAAAAATTAAATGAAGCCAGTTTGTTGTTTGGTTTTTTTTTTCCCTCAAATGAAGAGTGATCTCTCCTTGCAAATGATGAGAAGCCTGAAAGATAATGCACCAGCTGGGTACTTCTGTATGGATTTAACTGGAAAGAGGACAACTAGCAGCAGCCAGTGCATCCCAGCAAGAAGGTTGCAAATAATCAAATCCCTGCATCAATCATGAGCAGTGGAAATAAGGAAGAAGATAAAAGTCAATAATCTTCCTTACATCTAATGAAGTCCTTTTGGACATGTGATTTCTTCTGGGCCCTTCAAATGCATCCAGGTTCATTCTTGGTGCTGCAGCTGTTACAGATCACTATTGTCCTGGTGTGCAAAGAATGCCTGAGTTGGGTTTCAAACGGTGAGGACTGCAAAGAAATACAGTAAATCATCACATCTTCCAAAACCTCTTTTGAAAAAGGTAGAACAAAACTATCTTTCTCTACAGAATTTAGCTGACACTGCTGATGTTAGAGAAAGAAGGAAAATGTAGAATAGGCCATGCTGTCAGTGCCTACTCCATTCTTTATAGAAATATGTGCTGAAATAAAATGATGTGCTCGTTTTGGCCATAGTCTGGCAAATGAGCAAACACTTGGTGTCTGCTCACAGTTGTTTGACTTCGAGGTGATTCGATCAAAATCTTCATTTAATTATGTCAGCTGCCTCCAGGGCTCCCTGACCTCAGGTGTGTGATCTGGAAACAGGTGATGATTGCTGCTGAGGGCTATGGCTGTAGATTTTCCCTTTGGCGAATTCATTTTAGGTGCCTGTAAGAATTTATTTTGGATTCTCATGCACTGCTTCATTTTTAATGAGGATTGTGAACTTGGGTTAAAGCAGCAGTTTCAAATATTTTTATTTTGGTGCTGAAAAACTGGACATAAGATGGTAATGTGTTCTTGCAGCCCAGAAAGCCAACCTGCATAAAAAGGAACACGGCCAGCAGGTTGAGGGAGGTGATTCTGCCCGTTTATTTCTGCTCTCTGAGACCCCTCCTGGAGTACAGTGTCCAGCTCTGGAGCACTCAGGCCAGGAAAGGCATGGACCTGTTGGAGCGAGTCCAGAGAAGGGCCACAAAAGTGATCAGAGGGCTGGAGCACCTCTCCTGTGAGGAAAGGCTGAAACAGTTGGGGTTGTTCATCCTGGAGAAGAGGAGGCTCCGGGAAGGCTTTATTGCAGCCTTCCAGTATATAAAGGGGATTTATAGGAAAGGAGAGACTCGTTACCAAGACCTGTAATGACAGGAAAAAGGGCATCGGTTTTAAACTGAAAGAGGATATTTTGTATTGAGCGTAAAGAACAATTTTTTATTATGAAAGTGGTGAGACACTGGCACAGTTCCCCAGGGGAGCTGTGCATGCCTCATAATTGGAAGTGTTCCAGGCCATGTTGGATGGAACTCTGAGTAACCTGGTCTAATGAAAAGTGTCCCTGCCCATGGCAGGCGGGTTGGAATCAGATGACCTTGAAAGGTCTCTTCCCATCCAAACCATTTCATGATTCTATGAAATATTCCTATGAAGGGCAATAGGAAAGGGAGACAAGGGGGATGAAATCTGTTGTAGAAAGGAATGTAGAAAGGTAAATGAGCATTACCTTCAAATGCTTTGAATGCCTTGGTGGCTGCATAAATAAAAAAGCCTCTGAAGAGAAGGAAGTCCTGCTCCCTGTTCTCCAGGAGATCTTTTGCTGCACCCATGGATTTCCAGCTTAGGCAGAATAGGAGGAGGCTAAAGAAGAGAAACTCCTGGGGCTTACTTTGTGAGGTCTAGCAAGGAGAAAGAAGCAGACAAGCAAGAGCAAACATAAAAGGCAGCTGAGGGTTCAGCCAGGAGTACTAAGAACAGTGCTACATTGCAGGTGTGTGTGCAGCCACCTCTGCAGCTGCCAAATCTGGCAAGCAGAGATTTCATCCCTCTGGGCTCAGCTCAGCCAACACTGCTACAGATTTTTCTTTTTCTGGTATGCAGGGGGCACATATCAGTTGTTTTGCTACCTAAAAAATGAGAGTTCTATTCTAGCAGGTGTGGAAATCTAAGTCCAAGACCTAAAGGAACCCTGAATTGAGAATGAGAGGTATTAAATCACTTCAGCTGCTGCAGGGAGAGATGTAACCTCAGTGTGAATGGGGTTGCTTGAGCTCCCTCCTGTGTCTACTTGTGTGATAAAGGTGGGCCTCAATGAGAGACCTAAGCAGGGAAGACTCTTTAGTTGCCAGTTTTAAGTACTTCTGAATCTCCTGTGCTGGAAATGCAGTGATGAAGAGAGTATGGGGGAAAGTCTAGCAGGAGGAGTAAGAAATATTCTCTCCAGTCTGGGATGGGAAAAGTTAATTGCAACACAAAAATGCTATTATGGTAATAATGAGAAATCCACTTGTGGAAAGCAGAGTGTCAGGCTGAACCTGCTATTTCTAAAATTTACAAAGTAATTCAGGGTTTCATTTAATAAAAAACCTTGTTTAAAAATAAAGAAAAAATGTCAAGATTTAAAGAGAATATTATCTCTGTTAAGGTATTTGTGATTTTTTTTTTGTCTTTCCTTTCTCAGATTTTCACTGAGAGCAGAAATCTCAGTATTTCAGAATTTCAGATCAGTAAAATCTTTGAAGATTATATTTTAACCCCCTTTTGTCCTTTTTCCCCTTCAGTATATTATAGAATACTGGAATGAATAACTTACAGCTGATTTCTTGTTCTGTTTCTGTGTTACTTTCATTGTTTCTTTTGCCACATTGTCAAGCTTCCAGGGCTGAAAAAGTATTGAAGAGGTACACTGTGGGGAAAGGGAAAACACACACACTCCACAACGGAAAAAGAACAAAGCAACCTAAAATCTTTAGTTTCTCTGGGTTAAACTGCAAAACGTAGAAAGGAGGAAAGAGGAGAAGAACCTTTCCTTCCCTCAAAAGAAGAAAATGGAACATGAGATGCTGTGTGGCCAAATGAAGGGCCTGTGTGCCTTTACGTCTCTCTTTTTCCTCGAGGTACCTTGTGAGACCTATGAGAAGCTGCCATTCCCTTCCAAAAAACCTTGCTCTCAAGGATCAACTGCTTGTAACTTTGAAATGAGTTTTGAAAAGGAGGCAGGGTGGGAAACCAACCCAAAAAGCCAACCCTGTGAATGGAGAGCATGTTTTATCTTGGGATAAATTTGGGTCAAGATGCTCCCAAACTGTTTTTTTTTTTATCCAGATCTGACTCAGTGTTGTGCTGTTGCCAGCCAGAGGGGAAGTGAGTGGGGTCAATAACAAGATGTGGTCATCGGTCTCGTAACTGGCCTGAGAGAAATCCCTTGGGTATTGAACTTACGATTCTCAATTCCTTAAAAAGAATACCCCTCTTAAAAGGAGCAATCCCTTCAGCACAGCCAATGTGAGGAGCAGGAGAGTGGATGCTTTCTGTGCAATGTATATCAGTATAAAGAGGAAGTGTGGGATGCCCAAAACCCTGTTCAGAACTTTGCCTTTGAAATGGTGAGGTGATTTCAGGTCTATTTTACAGATGGAAAGAGGTTTTAAATTCCAGGGGAAGGGAAAGCAGTGCTGGTTTGACCACTAGAACAATCAGCTTTCTTTCTGTTTGGACTACAGTCAACCCCTTCCAGATTAATAATCATAATAGAGCCTTTGAGCTTTTATCAGACCATCTGATCTGATCTAACCTGTGGATGTGAAGATGAAAGGTTAATCCCCAGGGCCATCTGCTTCCCTTAACCTTTGCTGTCTGCAAGCATTGTTTCTTTGTCTTGCTTGCCCACTTTTGGCATGTCTCTTGCTGTCTCCTAACACTAAAGCTGGTTTACATCTGACTCTGTGCAGAGGATGCAGCCTCTTTGAGCAGCAGCTGCCTATTCAGAGATGCTTGCAAGTTTCCTTTAGTATTTCCTCTCCTCTCCTGGCAACTCCTCTCAGTATGATTTATGAATTGCAAGCATAGCTGGGGGTGATGTGAAGTATCAACACCTCTGAATTCCAGTGAATAGGAGCTGGGTAATTAATAATAACAAACCAGGAGTGTTTGCTTTGCATGGAGATCACGTAGCAGAGAAGTGTTGTTCTGTATTCTTTGGGAATGGGGGAAGCGAGTCCTAACCCTTCCCTGTGCTGTTAAATCTGCATGTCATTTTCCTTGGATAATTAAGTAATTCCAGCCCTTCGAGGAGAGAGACTCCCTCCATTTCCCCTGTTAGCTGCAGATGTAGTACATGTACCTTGCAGCAAATCAATGCTAACGATATTCCCATGCGTTATTGCAGCAGTGGAGTAGAGGAAGCCCAAAGAAAAATGCTCAGCCCTTGCCGATTATGAGCATGAGGATCTTTTATGTAGCAGACTTATTAATTGCATTTTCATTTGTGTCCCTGAATTTTAACCCTTTTGAGGTTGCTCTCCTGCTTGTGAGCACCTCTAAAGTTGCCCAGTGCTGGGCAGATTCAGCAAAGGGAGAAAAGACAAGAGTGGTCTCAGCAGTTCTGCACTGGAACCTGGGCATCTGCAACAAAGCTAAGGAATAGATTTAAACCACCAACAAAAGAAAAAAGCTTTTGAATCACTTGGTAAAACACAGAATGAACACACTCTGTGTTGGAATAACAAATGTTGTGGTCAGGTGGTCTTTCAAGGGAAAAGGTTCCCTTGAACCTTCCCAAACCCTTCAGGTTTTTGGCCTCTCCACCCTTTGCCTGGACCAGGTTTTGCATTGCAAAAATCCCTATGGAAGTTTTTCCTCTTCCTTCCCTGATTTGCCCTGGTACATTTTTATTTTGTGAAGATCAGTCTCCTTAACTGTTCTCAGTTTCAGTCTGTCTTGAAGGCAGGGAACTTGTGTGTTGTCTTCAAGTCATAACCTAAACTTCACAGAGGGAATTGTCTCTTTGCTGCATTTGCAGGCCTTTCCCTGGAGCCTGCCAGGAACTCTAGGCATTGCTAAAATTTAAATTATTATTAATTTCATAATTGGAATTTTTGTCATGGAAATACATACAGCTGTGATGCCTGGCCTTTGCCAGCCAAAATTCATTACACTGTGTGCAGGCTGCATGGTATTCTCTTCATGGGGCTGGTGTTATCTTTCCTAACTTCCTTTGGTGGTGTGAACCTTCAGCTGGTCCCCTGTGAGTTGAAGCTATTGGCCAGGGCAGTCTAGCAAAGGCTGTAAAAGCTGCCACCTTATTCTGTCCTACCTCCTTTCTTAGAGGTGCTGGGAGCACACGTTTGCCTGAGACTCCCCCCTTCAGAATGTTTTATACTCTGTTTACATTGTATTTGATTTAATCTGACTCCTTTTAGGAGTTATTTATTGCTGATTCAGTGCACAGGAGATCTGGGGACTGCCAGGACTGGCTTGGTAAGAAACACCTGCCTACAGCCAGCTGCCTACTGCTGTAGTTTTGTGTTGTTTTCCTTTATTTCCTTTTTGGTTTGTTTCTTCCGTGTTAAGTATACAACCTTCCCTTCATGTTGACTAGTATAAAGTCTTTCCTCAGTGCTGTAGTTCAATTTCTGTCTTGTTTGGGGTTCTTCTTAAAAGAAGGGAAGGAAATAGCCATAGGTGAGAATCTTAAAAGGTGGTGTTTGTTGTGGGAGAGAAAACAGCACCAAGCTGTTGCAGGTTGAACATCCTCCTGTGAAGTCCCACCATCAAAGCTGGGGTTGCTGCCAGACTTGTTTCTCTCTAGCTTGCTAAGAAAATTCTGCCTTTGTGCACTCACAGAAAAATCACTTTAGCTTGAATAGAGGAGAAACAATACCAGCTCCTTCCACTTCTTAGTCTATCTCAAGTTAGGGGAAGGGAAGAGTGGAAGAGGGAAAGATTTGTCTGGAAGAGTATAAAAAACTGAAAAAGGTGCCTAGGGAGGGAACAGAGTCAGAGAGAACTGTTGCTGTGTCACTGACCACATCAGCCTCATTCTCCCCGTGTGTGCTCTGTGGGGTGGGAAAAGGTGCTTTATGTAATTTTTCTGTCTTGTTTCTGCAGGAATGGAACCAGCATAGGGGAGGCTTCATGTTCACAAAGATTGTCTTTTCACAGCAAGGCAGTATTTGCATTCTGCCTTTTAGCAGCTGTAAAGCCATTCCCAAACCCTCTTAGGCATGAGGCTTCATTAACAACCAGAAGTGAAAAGCTGATGAAAGGTGCACAAAATTTCTAACAGTAAGGAGGATTCCTTTTCTTCATGGAACCTGTGGGACTGAGGCACGCCTTGGGACAGGAAGGGAAATGAAGGTCATTTAGTCTTTCTGAATCAATGATCATATGACTATTAGGCACATTTCTGGTTTTAATCAGTTTTTTTCCAAACGGGGTATCTCACTACTCATAGAGTATTCTTAGATACTTTAACAACTTAAGCCATGATTCTGCCTCTCTTCATTACATGTGGCATAGTTGGACCCAACTTCTGGATGAGCTCATTGAATTCAGAAAACAAAGAGGGGCTGAAGGTTTAATTGTCCTGATCCAGAGCTCTCTAAATGATGCTAAGGAGCATATTTTCAAAAACTTGGCAAATGCTTCTGAAAATCCAGTGTCTTACTGTGGTCCTGGATGATTTGAAATCTGGGAGACAGGGGATCCTGTATTTCTGACTGGGATCTCTAAGATAAAAATATATGGAATCTTCAATATACAGTGAATTCAACACAGTGAACTTGTGTGCTGCATAACTTATCTTTATATATGCTGCAAATCTGTGCACTCATTTCATTCTGATAAGCTCTTTGGCATTCCTGATGATGCTGATTATCAGCAGAAAGGGATTTTCTTATCTTGGCTTTAAGATGAACAACAGAACCCAGCCTTAACTAGAAACATGATTTAAAACCTGCTGAATTTCCCCAGATAATTGAAAACACCTCTGCCTGCTCTGTGCCTTGCCAAGTCTCTTACCTGCACTGTGCAGGTTGTGCACCTTTTGGGCAGCCTTATCAGAGGGTGAAGATAGTGTAGCTGTCTGAGCATCCCTCAGTGAAAGGGGCTCTTCTGTCTCCCACAGATAGAGTGTTCAGAGAGATAAAATCAAAAGAAGGGGTGCAGTCAGGTTGGTCACTAAACCTGGCATGACCTCTGCTCATGCTGGTGAAGTTCTGAGCCCGAGGAGAGATTCTCAGAAGTGGTTCTTCACTCTGCTAAGCTCTACCTGCTGCAGTCCCAGGGTGGCCTGAGGCTCCCTCTCCTTCTCTGGGGCATCGTGTCAGTGGTGTTGATCAAAGAGACAGTGGTGCTGTGATGCAGGGAGGGGATCCAGTACTTTGTGAGGAGCCTGTTCCGAGATCACCTGAGATCAGGGTAGTCCACCACTGTCCCATGATCCAGGCTGTGTAAAACACCTCCCTAGGTGTGCTGCCTTGTGGTACCCATGTTTCTTGCTGCTGTGTGGGGCTGCTGGACTCCCACTTCATCGTTGAGTGCAGGAACCAGACTCCCTCTTGCAGCATCTGCACAGTGTTTTCTGCAGCCCCTGTTCAGGAGCTTTGCAGCAAGTCTGTCAGTGCCACGGGCCTGCTGTGCCTCAGAGCCAGACTCTGCTGCACTCCCTGGCTGGCTGTGCCCAGGGAAAATCTGTCCCATAACGGGGCCAGTACTGCACCAGCAAAAACGGTGGAGGCCCTGCCCACTGGTGATGTTTTGTCTGAGGGGATAGGGACACTTCAGCTTTTAATGATTTTTGTTTAGGTAGATTCAGGCTTTTCCTTGGTAAACAAGACAGCATTATCACAGAGCTGCTTTGTTTTCCAGTGACTGGTCTCACACATATAAATAGGTTAAAGTTAACTGGAGCAAGCATTGATTTTTCTTTTAGTACGTGTGGGATTTCCTCCCTTGGGAGGGCTTGAGTAGTGCAGGAGACCTTCAGGGAGGATATGAGTGTGTGAAAAGAGTGCAGTGTAGCTGGGACATTAATTTCTTTCCCCCCTCTCTAAATTTTCCTCTTATGATTTCTTTCCTAACTCTCCCTCCTTTCTTTCATGTTCCAGCTCCCACTCAGAAATTTCCTGGGGTGATAGTGACTGGGAGACACGCTCTGGGCCTCCAGGGAGGTCTGGGTGTGTGCAGTCATGCAGGAGGAGAAGGACATGGAACAATGATAGGCAGAGCTGGGCAAAACAGAAGGGTTGGGGTATGGGTGAGCAGGTCTACAATCACCAGTGGATGCAGTGATGGTGAAATTATGGATATGTGTGATAGGAGTTAACACTTCATAATTATTTTTTTCCCAAATGAAAGTCACAGAATATGAAAAAAAAAAAAAAAAAAAACCCCAAATAATCAATGCTCCTTTTGAAGGCTTTGGCAATTGCCAGGCTCTATTTGTTTCTTTCTTTAGATAGTGTCATTAGTCTTCTTCCATCCAAATCACCCCCTCCAAACAAACATAACTCCCCCAATTGCTTTTCTCTCCTTAACTGAACTCAGCTCCCCCTTGGTTATAGGCATGTTCTGCTACTTTATATTTGTGCCACAATTTGCCTTCCAGAACATTTACTTACTTGCTTGCTTAGAAATCCTCTGCACTGCCTGGTGTTAGGGCATATGGTTGTCTTACATCAATTAAAAATCAACATGGTCCAACAGAATATAACACCAACCCCTGCTTCTTTGAATGGATGTTTGCAGCTGGGTGGGGATTAAAGCAGCTCATAATGGATTAGATCAGGGATTAAAACAGCCTGTAATGGATACTGTGTTGAACTATTCCATTTCTATTCTTGGATATAGACTGTGCAAATCTAGGGTTGTCGGATGACATCCTCACTGTCACCCTGTCATGCAAGAGGCCAGGTTTTGGAGCAAATCTGTTATTCCTGCAACAGGGATGGTACAAACTGGAAAAGCCCCTTTTTCTGTGTGCTGGTGATGGGCACGCAGTTCGCGAATCGTGCAGGAGATGGGGGTGTTGCTCACATTACCTTTGTTTTCTAGAGAAGGAGCGATATTAGCACTGCTGCTGCTCTCTTCGGCACGGCGGCCTCTGCTAAGGAGAGGGAGATGCAGAGCAGGGAGATCCTAGTACGCAGTCCCACATCATCAGTGGGACTCCCCCAGCTGTGCGTCCTATTATTTAACAGCAACAAGCAGGCACTGGTTGAAGGCATTTTAGAATTTGCTTTAGAAACACCAGCACCTCCTGTGGGTGTCTGCCTGAGAAATTAGGGTGTGGGGTAATCTCACTGACATAGTTTGCACTGAATATCTGGGACTATCCCTGAGTGTGGTAGGTGGGGATGACATTCACAGAAGGTGATTGTAAGTAATGGCTCTTCAGCCTGCAGGGTAGAAAACACCTGCTATTAGAGTGGTGAAAGTACTGTCCTAAATAGAGTGTTAGGCTTCATGGAAGTGTTCACTGTCACATTCCATGCCATGTCCAGCACAGCTGGGCTCTTGTGGTGACAAAGAGTGATGTGGTGGACACAAAGAAATGCTTTGTGCCGGCAGATCTGTGAAATGTGGACTTGAGTCCACAAGTCCTGTCTTGGTGTGGTGGGCTTTGGCCATGAAGTCAAGGATGCCGCTGCACAAAGGAGTGACTGATCAGGATCTGAGCAAGGACTAGGTCTTAAGCAGTGTCCAGCAAGGCTGAGATGATAAATGGGACTGGGTAGACTGCACTGCAGGGGACTGGCTAAGTAGTGGCAATTGCTAGCACCACAGTAGCTTTTACTCTGTGGTGCCTGGGATTCTGGATGTGCAGAGATCTCCAGGAGCAGCAGTGAGCTGCTGCTGGGTCCAGGGGGACTGCAGAAACTTTGATTATTATTTAAGAACAAGTTCTGCCTGGCACAGCTGCAGCCTCACTGCTAGAGGATGGCATTAGGTGGGCAGTGCCTCCCCTCACAGTGCACAGCAATGGCAGGACAGTGGGATGGCACATGTGCAGCTAATGCCACATACCTGGGGACTCAGCAGTCGAGTTTGGGGGACAGTGGGGTCCTTCCTGTTCCCCACACCCTGCTATTTGCTTACAAGCAGCAGCAGGGTGCAGCCTCGGGGCTGGCGTGTCCCCGTGCATGCAGGGTAGCAGCTGCCACGAGTGTGTGCGACTTGTAAAATCCCCTTGCCTGAGGTTTTATGGAGCAGCTCTGGCTCAGGCCCACGTCACTGCTCCCACACAAATAAAATGTCATCTAAACATTTTGGCAGCACAGTACCAAAGGGAGCCGATTCCAAGCCAGGAAATACCATCCGTTGCGTTGGGAGTGGGTGATTCGCTTCCCCTACCCCCACCTCCCACTCTCCCTCTCTGCGTCGGGAATCGTGGCTAATAAGGGGCCGTGGCTGTGGGCAGGGCCCCCGCCGCCTTCCCGGGGCTGTCAGCGCCGTTCTGGGCGCACCGGCCCCTCTACCGCTCCCGCAGGGCAGCCCTTCAGCGCCCGCTCCCCGTTCGCGACGGGCGGCGTGTGCAGCCCCTGCCCTCCCGCGGCTCTCCCGGCTCTCCCGGGGGCAGCCGGGCTGCGCGGAGCCCCCGCCTGGGCCAGAAACCGCCCCGTTCGTTCCCAGGGCGGGCAGTGCCACCGCCGCTCCCGCCGCTGTGCCCCGCTCCCGCCGCTCCCTGCCGGCCTGGCAGACCCGCGAGGGGCGGGAGGAACTGCTGAGCCGCCCCCGCAGCGGGCCTGGCCGTGGGGAGGGGGAGACCGCGGGCAGAGCCGTGTAGTTGGTGGGTCCGTCCTTGGACGGCGAAGAATGGCTGATGCGGGAAGTGGGAGGGTGGGACGATTAAAAAATCGCTAATTATCGACACTTTTCAAAGGGAGGAGGAGAACGGGAGAAGGTCGGCCGTGGGTTTGATCCGGAGAGAAAGTGCCGACGTGTTGCTGCAATGAGTCGGTCCGGAGGGACGTGGCACTGGCACAGATGGCGATGACAAGGGCGACCCACGGGGACGCCCCGCAGCCGCGGGAGGCGACAGCCTCCCTCTCCCCTTCGCACCCTGCCATTACTCACACCTTGTCCGGGGGCTGAGGCTGCAAAGGCTTCCTGAGCTTTGCCAGCAGAAAACAGGTGTCCTGGCCAGGGATAATGCATCCGTGCGATGGCAGCGGGAGCGCTGCACTGCCGTAACCTAAAGAAACACATCCCCCTCGCTCCTTCTCCCGACACAGTCCCGAGATGCTTCTGCAGGGAGCTGCCTGCAGATACTGCCCTCTCTTCGCTATTGGCCCCACACAAATCCTGCTAGTCTCCCTTGCTGGACGGTGGCAGGGTTGCTGGGATTCCCACGCACACGCGTGAGTTCCCACGGCCGGGAAGCTGCGCTTGGGACGGGCACATCCACACGCGCAGAGCCGGCTCTGGAGGGATGCTGCCGGCTGGCCGGGTCCGTGGGTACGCTGTGACACACGGGAGGCACCCAAGAGCCGCCCATCCCAGCTGCGTTCCCGTGTGCCCCCTTCCCCGCGGCCGACATCCAGCCTTTGTGCGTACACGTACACGCACACACACGGGGCGAGGAGTACCCGCAGCGCTGTAAATAGGAGTCTATGTACATATACAGCAGGAGAAACGGGGAATGACGGCTGCTCTATCTCGGCCTGGAGCACACATACCAAATCAGGAGAAAAGGCTGGGTGATGCTCCAGCTGATTCGGTGCAGCGCGGTGTCCCGCTCCCGCCCCCGGCCCCGCTCCCGGCCCCCGGCGGCGCGGCGCGGCGCGGCGGGTGACTCGGCGGTGTATTTCAGCGGCGGCGGCGGCTTGGCAAGGCTCGGGGCTCCTCCCCCCGTGTGGTGGTACCCTCTCACTTGATCAAATCCTTGAACGTGAACAGTTTCACTGAAA
>VZRO01002108.1:156469-263216 GCA_013397915.1 Daphoenositta chrysoptera
CGCGCTCACCGGGGATGCGGCGCACAACCAAGCCATGGTGCACTGGTCCGGCCACAACAGCAGCGTGAGTACCGCCCCGCAGAGCCGGCCCGGCCCGGTCCGGCGGCGCTCGGCGGGGAGGGAGCCGGGACGGCGGCGGGACGGGGCCGAGGCTGCCGCGGCGGCCGGGGGTGCGGGGAGGAGAGGTGCGCTGGGCGGGCACCGTGCCCTTATGGCCAGCGGGAGTGGGACACGGAGCGATAGCCGCAGCAGAAAAGTTTTCCTGGGGAGAGGTGAGGGCGAGTGGGAACACCGTCCTGCCCCCGGAGGCAGCGCGGCCGCAGCGCCCGAAGGGCCGGGCTGGGGCTGGCCCCGGCCCTCTCCGCTGCGCTCCGGCGTGTCCCGGGTGCCGCTCCCCGGGACCCCACTCTCAGCCTCTCCATGTGTCATAAACACCGCGGCACGCTTCGCTGCCTCCCTGCCCGGGGTGAATGATGTGTAGGGGTGCTGGAAAAGCCCTCCAGTGCCCCGCTGTGAGTGCCGGAGGCAACAGAGATCCCATTAATTCATTAAGGAGCGGAAAGCCCCACAGCACGTCAAGGAGCTTTGAGTGGAGGCACGTAGCGCAAGCACAGTGAAAAGTTTGTAAAAAATCCATGGCATCTCACGCCTTTTCCTCGAAGTCAGTAATAAGGAGTCACGGAGGTGTCCCTGAAAGCCTGTGGGATTGTGTGTGCGTGTGGAGGGGGCATGTCCCAAAAGCCCACACGCTGTGCCATGATAGCGCAGGGCCCTCCCTCACACCCGCTTTGCAACGCCCGGCAGATGGCTGTGGACAAAACTTCAAGTTTCTTTTGACTTGCTATCAGAAATACCATTTCTACTCTCATGTAGTCTGGGAACAGATGTAATTTAAAGGACTCTGGGAAACCTTTATGTCTGGTGACAATATTCCCATTATTCTGATTATTATAGCTTGTCACTGCCTTGAAAATGCCTCTTTTATTGTTTTGCCACTATTGGAAATGAGTATAAAGCAATTAACAGCATAAAACAGATTGGCTGCGTTTTCAGATACATTCTTCATGGAACTTACTAGCCATGAAAAAAAGCAAATTGTCTTCCTACTTATCTGTCTCTGTATCTGTGCATCAGCTATAGGTTCTAATGTGCAATTCAACCATCTCTTTTTTTCTTCCTTTTTTGACTGGAATTTTTTTTTTTTGTCTATTTATTATTACTTAGGCAATAATTCTGACAGCAATGTAGATGTTACTTTGATTTAACCAATTTTTAAAGGCACTTGTGTTTGCCAGACATGAATTTCACTCTCATTAAAGACGAAAGCAAACATTGACGAGAAAACAGCTGTATGGTATATTTCAGCACTATACTTGTCTCTAGGACTATTTATTTTTAATATAACATGCCATGTAATGAAGGAAACCTCCTATATGCCCTCTCTATTGTTTCATTTTGATGCTGAATCAAGGGGTGTTGAGCAAAAGAAGCTAAAATGCCTCCCCCATGCCTTCCTAGCATGGATTTCCAATAGTTTTGAGTATTTCTGCTAAAAGTAGCAAAGAAAACTCATTCTGTAGGCATTTTCAGGGGAAAGAAAGGTAATTTTTTCCCAAAGCACAGCTTAGAAAGTGATTTTCACAATATTCTCCCTCCTTCCATGGTTTCTTTTACAAAAACATGCTATTTAAATAACTAGTTTCCTTATTCTTTAACTTCAGGTGACTGAGAAGGGTAATGAAAGAAAATGTCTCGATTGTTCATGGCATGCCATTAGGATTTTGCACCTCAGGATACCATGCATTGAAAGCTTCCAACTCAAAAGCACAAGCTAAAGCAAAAGACTGGTGTTTATTGCCAGTGTGGTGTTTGTAGGAAGGAGAAGCAAGCAGGTTAATAAACACTAATGTTTTCTTTTTGTGATTTTTCTAATATGAGGTCTAGCATTCTGAGACTTTTTCCCTCCTGTCTTTTACAGAAAACATACTGCATTTAGTAATTAATTGGAATTTTTTTTTTTTAACTGTGTGGAGGGAAAGTTATATGCTTGAATCTGGCTTCTTTCATTTGTTAACAGATGAGGCTGAATCCAATGCCTGTTTTTCTGCTGCAACTCAGTTTTTCCCTAATTCTGCTGTTGGGGTGTCTATGACACAGGAACATGAAGCAATTTGCCCAAGGTCACTCAGGCAAACAGTGTGGCTTCTTTTGCCAGCCACATGGGTTTCCAGCCCCACATCAAAAAGCATAAATTTTCTTGGGTCACAGGAGATGTAAAGCAGCAGGCAGGTGTCTTGAAAATGGACAATAGATATTAACTCATGTCATGATCATGCCAGTTGACCTAGGAGAGTAGGTAGGATGTGTCTGTCTGTTATTGTATTCAGGCTCCCAAAGCAGTGAAGAGGCAAGCAGCTTGTTTTTACCAATTCTGTTGCTTGAACAGACTTCAAAACTTAAGCTTTTTTCTCTTATGTGTTGTTAAAAACACGATCAATCAAGTTTCATGCATTAGTGGTGGGGTATTCCTAAAACCTGGATGGATTTGCAAAGAAAAGGAAGGTAATAAAAAATTGGGGTTTTACTGGGATGTATAGATCTGCAGACACTCCACAAAAGGGATGTCTTTGCTGGATGTCTTGTCACCTAGAATGTTAAAACCCTCTTCTTTTTAAATTACTATTATTATTTTAAAAGCAAATGTCTGTCCATCTCCTATACCCCTTTTCTCCCATGTCCCTCAAATCTCAGTTTAATGTACTAAAACATAATCCCTTCCAGGCAACAAACTTTTGTTTTCTCCATTTGCAGATAGTGAGGTCAGGATTACGATAGAGGCAAAAGGCTGGTGAGATCAGGGAATTTGGGTTCTCTGCTTTGTCCTGCCCAGAGGCTTTTTCCATGACCTTAGGAAAGACAATTAACCTCTCTGGATCTCCTCTTCCATGTTAAATGAGGATAGTTCTACTTAGCTACCACAAAGTGGTGGTGTGGAGCAGAATTCATTTCTGCTTTGTACAATACCTGAGGATCTTCAAGTGAAAACGGTTAGGAAAATACAAAAATACTATTCTGTGTAGAGGTGAGATTTGTGTTCTTTGCGTTCTTATGAAGGGAACTTGGCTTAATTCAGTGGGTCTGATGTTAGAAAAAGCAGACTTCTATTTGGACTTCAAGTATCAATCTGCCCTAATAGAAGCATTTATTGAGCAAGGTCATTAAGCTCTTGAGGGACCTTGGAGAGATCCGATAAAATGTTTTCTTCCAAGGCTTTTCTAAAGAAAGGAGAATTTTTTGTGAAAAACACTATTATTCCCAACAGATCTGCAGGCCATTCTTTTTCCAAAACCATTCCCCTCTGAACACAAATGCTGTGTACAAATGTGCCATTCAGTGAGCAGTTGTACCCTCTACACTTGTTTTCCCTCTCTAGATGTTTATGTTAGTGCATGAAATTTTTCCTTGTTTTGCTCATCAGATGCTCCCTCCAACATTCTTGTGAAGATGATTTGATTCCTCATATGATCTTTTCTTCCTTCCTCTCTCCCTGATTTCTAGGATAAGGATCTGCAAAAAAAGGTAGCAGCACCTTTAATGCTCTTA
The DNA here is from genome assembly GCA_013397915.1 of Daphoenositta chrysoptera. Classification (NCBI taxonomy): domain Eukaryota; kingdom Metazoa; phylum Chordata; class Aves; order Passeriformes; genus Daphoenositta; species Daphoenositta chrysoptera. Next base: position 160,073 of record VZRO01002108.1, read on the forward strand.
CAGTTGTAAATCTCACCATCTCGTTTCTTGATAGTTGGTATTCCAAGAGATTGCAAGACGCTACAGTGAATAAAACACACTTACTATGATTGCTCCCCGGTACGATCACTGGTGGAATGGGAAATGGGAACTGTTGTCCTTAGGTTTCAGAGTTGTTCCTCTGATGAATTTCACTGTTTGTAGGAAGTACTTAATTTTGTCTATGCTTTTTCCATGATAGAATTACTACAAATTCTGTGGTGTTGTGGATGGTTTTTTTTTCAATATGAGAAGAAAAGATGCACATTTCTAGCATTCTCTGGAAGACATTTTCAATCCACCATCTATGGAGATGCTGCAGCTAATAATCACTGTGTGCTTTAGCTATCCCATGTATATGGGATATACATGTATATGCCATGTATATGCCTTTGCCTTTCTAGTAACCAGAGGCAAACTCCACAGAATCATTGAATATTAGGGATTGGAAGGAATCTTAAAGATCGTCTAGTCCCAATCCCCACTGCCATGGGCAGGGACATCTTCCAAATTCTGACATAAATTCTCCCAAACTTCTGGCATAAAGATGAGAAATGCACCATAATGCCCCAGTAAGAGCAGGAGAAGGCGTTTGTCTAAGGCACATGTAGTATTGCAGGTTACTGCAGCCAGGCCAAGTTCCTTATAATCCTAGGGGTTGGATTTTTCATACTATATGACAAATGTCAGCAGTGCATTTTTTTTTTCTCATTGTAGTAGAGCAGTGCAGAAGATAAACCTGTAGAAGTCTGCTGTGCTTCAGTGGTGCAGCTGCTACCTGTGCAAACCATGCAATTGCATTGATGCTTACAGCATGACCCAGGCCCTGAAAACTGGGGAAGGCAGGATGAGAAGAGCTGGTGAGGCACTTAACTGGGGCTTTGTTTTGTCTTGGCAGCCACGCTGCACTGTTTTGCCCAGTCAACCTGTGACTGTCATTTCTAGAGTCAATACGATTTCAAGATTCACTCCAAGACGTGGAATATGAGATGCCTTTGGGACAAGATACTAAAGAGGAGGTTAATAGTGCTGCAGTAGCTTACAGACTTTGGAAGTAGAGTTAGAGAGAAGATGCAGCTTATTTTATGGGTTGAAGGGGGGTTAATATATGTTAACAGCCCCAACATATGTCATATTGAACATCAGGAGAAGTTTCTTCTCAAGGAAAGTGCTGCAGCAAGGTACCAGAAAGTCTGTGGGGATTTTCAAGACTCATGTAAAGATGATGATCTGATGGGAACCACTCTGCTCCGAATGGGTTTTCTTTACCTCCTGCTTCCACCAGTCCTTTTTCTTTACCCTGTGCAAGGTCTGGGGGCTGGCAGTGACAAGCAGGTTGTGCAAGTTCTCACAGTGAAGCCTGTCTCTTCCGGGAATGATTCCTCTGAATGCTGTTGGCAGGGTTCTGGTGTGATCTGCTAATGTACTGGTGGTTGAATGCTGAGACATTACTCACTCCCGTGGAGAATTACAAGCTGGGGAGGCCAATGGGATCACTCTGTGCCAGGTAGTTTTTCATTAAAATGCCTTGCAATGTAGTGTGTGATGGGCAATATTTGCAATTCCAAATAGACTGCTATGCTTGGAAGGGAGGAAGGGGAATCTTTAGGCAGGCAAAGCTGCATTTAGTTGTCAGCCATGGGTACCTGTTCCAAATGTCCAGCTGGGTTTCAGTCTAAAATGTTTACTCCTAGAGTGCAAAGATGGTGGCAGAGCAACCATATTAATTGCACTGCATTTGGTAGATATTTTAATTTCTATTCAAGACTGTTTTTTTCTCAAATAGCCTCTTTTGACTAGGTCATGGTCTCGTTGCCATTGAAGGTAGACCAACTCTGTCAAAATATCTTCATGCATTACCACTTTCCTCTACCTTTATTAATGAAGCTCGCCACTAAAGTTCTTCTCCAGGACTTCGCCAATCCATTTTTAATTAATATTTAAATTGTAGATTGGAAATAAAAATTAAACTCTGGCATGGCACCTGTTTTTGTGGTTGAGTTAGTAGAGCAGGGAGAAGGCATCTAGAAAATATTCTTTGTGTTATTTCTCTCCAGACTGGTTTCATTGCAAAGTCAGTTTGATGCCCAGTGGATGGGCCTGGGTATTGTTTGTGGATCCCATGAAACTGGCAGGTTCCCTGGGCCGTTTCCCTGCCTGGCACAGCAAACTGGTGATGTTCTTGTAGTTCCAAGCTTAGTAACAGAACTGCTCCTGTCCTAGGTATCTGTCAGCAGTTTCTCCTCAGACCTCAGTACTCAGACTTTGCCATGATTAGCGATGAGGCCTAGGACTTGTGGCTAGTCTTTCACAGTGGATTAAATGCAAATAGAAACAGCTACGTGATTCTTTAATTATTTTTTTCATAATAGAAATCGTTCATCCAGTTAGATGATGAAGTCTTTTGAAAATGGGTGTGAGCAGATAATTTATGTTAGGCAGGGGAGATTTTTCTCAAAAGGGAGGTGAGATAAAACAAATATTTTCTTGAAGGCAAGGCTGTAGGAAGATTAAACTTTCTGAGAGTTTCCAAATTTATAGCTGCATTTCTAGTAGAGATTTTAGAAAACATAGAACAGCATTGTCTCATGGGAAAAGCACAGGTTAAGGACAAAGATCTTTAGTGTTATTTGTACTAAAGTATACTGGAAACCAGTCTTGCAAACAGTCAAGAATTTACTCAAGTCATACCGTGGTGTCATGCTCCTTGAGCTCCCTGGATGTCTGTGGGTAGAACAGAGAGCAGTACATGCTTACCTCAGTCAGCACTCGTACAATTTCAGATTCAAATCAGAATTGAGGGCCAAGCCTGAGCTCAGGGTTAGGGTGGGTTGAGGACATTGCAGGGGGCTGCCAGTTATGGAGCTAAGGCTTGGGTTTGCTGGGCTCTGGTCAAGTTTATCTTCCAGTGAGAATCTGTGTTTGAAGGTGTTGAATCAAAACAGTAAATTAAATGACATGTTCCTTGTGAAGCATTGAAAGCTTTAATTGCAGAAACTCCCCAAAGCAGCAAAGTATTTGTTTGGATCCTCAGTTTAAATTGATGTAGGATTGATCTAGGCTAGTTTACTGTAGTTGAGAATTCAACCTGCAGGATCCTACAGCAGCAGAAAATAAGATTGAGAAATGAGTATAGAGGTGAGGAAACTTGGAGCAGTACAGCAAGGAGACCTGTCATCCTTTTACCTTTTCTGAGTTACAGCCACAGGACTGTGCGCAGATGAGTTTCCTTCTCTCTTGTGCACAGCCTTTCACTGTCTCTTGCTTGGCTCTCAGAGTTTGTCACTCTGTGCGAGTTTGGCCCACACTGTAAAGCCATGTCGGAGACTGCTCTGGTGACATAGTTGGTGGAGCCCAACAGGATTTTAAGCTGAAATATCCCTTAGCTGGAATATACTTTGCTGCAGTCACACCTTTGCGTGCAACTTTCCTGGTTTGCTTAAACTCCGTGTGGGAATCCAAGGTAAACAAATACCCAAATCCTAACTTCCCCTTAATGTTCAGGGAGAACTGCATAATTGTTGTTAATATTTCCTCCATGCAAAAAGGACAGCATGGAAGTATTTCCTTTCCTGCCTTTATGGGGTGTTACCAGACTGAGGGAACTGAAGAAAATTTGATGCATGTTTGTAGAACGTGGCTGTGTGGGTATAAACATATTTGATAGATAATCTGCCATGGAAATTTTAGGGTCAATTTGCAGCCCTTATAACCATTGGAGTCCCAGAATGCAATAAAGGTAAGAAAAGATTTATGCTGAGTGATCAAACCTCTCTTTTGTTCCTCCCTCTCGGTGCTGAAGGAGACCTGATTGCTCTCCCACTGAAACGAGTGGCAAAGCCCTGACACTGAGGCTGTCACGGTGTTTTTTCCTCTTCCTATTCCAACATGCGACACAATCGCCAGCCAGGCAGCTCTGCAGAGCACTACAGGGCCTGCGTGCCCCAAATAGCATCACTTTTAATTAGCCGCAGCGTGCTGAGGGTCCCTGGGGCGCGGGCTGAGGGAAGGTGCGGGGTGCCGGGATGAGAGAAGCGGAGCCGGGCGCTAGAGGGAGCGTGGGCATCTGGGAAAGGGAGGGAATGCTGCTGGAGCCCGGGACTGCGAGCTGGGAATGCCGAGCTGCTGAAAGACTGATCCGGAACCCGCTCGGAGTCACTGGCTCTGGGAAACTCCCGCTGCCTGGGGTTCCCTCCCCGAGAGGGGAGAGCCCCACCAGACCCTCGGTCGTGGTACAGCGTTCTGCCATCCCGTGCCGCTGATGCTGCCTCCCTTTGCGCTGTCTCTAATCGCTGCCAGGCTTTTTCCTGAAGATGGGATTCCCTGTGCCGGGGTCTCTCATCTGCTCCGTCCCCTCCAGCCTGAGCCATGTGCCTGTAAACCCTCCAGCATCGCCCCGCAGCTGCCGGCGGTGCTGCAGGTGTGGAGAGGGATGGTGTGACCTGTGCGGCGCGGTCCTGGCTGCACCCTCCATCTCCTCCACTGCCCTGCCCCGTTGTGCCGGGTCCATCCCCCGAAGGTGACTGCTGACAGACCCACCTCGCTGCCCATCCGCTCCCTCTCCCACCCCATCGACGGGGAGGGCAGGAGAACTGGGCTCCATCACCTCTCTCCCTGTGCCTGATCCACAGAGGATGCTCTTGCCCCGACAGGTCCCTGCCACTCGGCACTCTAATATTTTGAGCAAGTTGAAGGTGTTGCAAAAATCTTAGTGTTTGTGTTCCTCTTTTCCTTTCTTGCGGATGCGGAGGAACAGAAAGAATTGGAATTCTTGCCAGCCACTGCACTGTGGGACAAAAAAACATTTCTTGGGAAACCTGATGCCTTTTCCCTGTTCTTAAAATCAGAGCTGAGCACGGTTAGAAGGGAAGAAGGGTTTTTTACCTTGGTATTTATTTCAAGGATCCCTGGTGCACTCAGTCCAGGTGGGACACTCCGAACGTGCACATCGAAATGCCCATCCCAAAATGCACACCCACGATGGATTGGGTATAGAATTATAGGTCTTACAAATTAGCATATCTATCAAAGATTCCCCAATGAGTGAGGCTAAGTGAACCCCTCTCCCGAGGAACCCTCCCCTGGACTGACCTATCTTTTAGTTGACAAAATGTGTTCCAGAGAGGACCTTGGTGTCTGCAGCCTCCAAGATGTTCAGTCTCCTAACTCAACAAAACATTAAGTCTAGGAATGTAGGCTAAAANAGGCTGAAGTCATCACATCTGTGCTTATCTAGTTAAGCTTATAGTTTGTTAGTAGCATTTCAACATATCTTTGGTTAGCTATTTTTCAACTATTTCTAGGGTAAAACAAAAGAAAAATCATTTAATAATGGTTACATTTCTACAATGTAAGGGTTAATATTATACACATAACATCCATTATTTGCGAAAAGCCAACACAATAATATGTATTTATAACATCTCTGAACTAAAATGTATGTTTGGGATTTAAAAAAACTAGGACTGGGCAACTACAAACCACTTATGTCAAGGATGGGCTGAAGAAATTGGGATGCTGGAAGAAACTGATTTGACTGCTAGTAAATCTTCGGGGGTGCTGCTGGTAGGCTCCTGAAATGGGTTAAGCCTCTCATGGGGATTTGGTAAAGGACCTCAGTGAGGGGTTAGTGGAGCAGAAGACTTGGCACAGAGCTCCTGCTGAGTTTCAAGGCAGACAGAAATGTAGGGGTTGAGTTCACATGCGCTTCCTTGGGTGCCAGAGGAGAGCAGGCTGTGCATAAAGGTTGTCTTTGTGACTCATGGTCTTGCCACTGTGCCTAAAGTTTTTGTGTTGCCTCATGTCTTGGCTTCCATTAACTCTTTTACAAGGAAGAGTGAATTCACATGAAGGGCTGCTGCTGAGGCTTGAAATGGATGGACGTTTGCAAAAGCTGTTGGGTGGAAGAGAATGTGTAAAACATGATTATCTTGCTCTTGCCAAAATGCTTTAGGAACTCCTGGATGCAGGGGGGATGGAGTGGGAGCTTTAACTGGTTGTTAGCCTTTCTCTGCAGCTGGTGCCTGTTTGAAAAATCCCTCCCCCCATAGCTGTGATCAATACCATGAGGTGCAGGCAGATTTGGCTGGTCTGTGGCCTTATTTGCCTCTGTTAGAAAACTGGGAGGTGAATTCTTTCTGCACAAGGCAGTGGGGTGGATGGCTGTGTATATGGAGACATTTCTCTGTTCCAGTCTTCCTGTCCTTTACCACCAAATCCTGCCAATTTTGTGCTTGCAGAATGACAGACATGACTGTACTTATAAAGGTCTTCTGCTTCCTCTTTCAGCTGTGTATTCCAAAGGTCATTAAAAGGAAGGTCAGTAGTATAAGCCTCTTTTTTCTTTTTTTTGAGAAAACTGGGGCATGCAAGAAAGGAGGGATCTACTCTGGGCTATGCTGCTGATCTGTATTGATGTGGCTGTTTAATAACAAAGGACTTATTTTACTTCATTGCCACAGCTTAGATGCTGTGTATATTTTTTTTATAAGGGATTGCACAAAAGAAAGGAAAAATAGGTGAGAAGAGGAGCTGGAGAACAGGGCTCTCAGTAGTAGAAAAGGAGAACATGCTCAGCTAAAATCATTAACAGATTGATCAAGTTAAAGCACTGCAAAGTTCTGTCTCGAGGTATTTTAGGACCATCTTTGTTTGCTGTTCCAATCCCTTTACCTGCTTGGCCTCACAGGTCAGGCCGTTTCAAATTGCAGCTCCTTTTGAGCTGGATGAGAATCAACATGATGAGACTGGGGGAGCCATGAATTTGGGCTTTCATTGGAACTGCAGACAGGAGAGGCATCACATCTGTCTGATGAGGGAAGTGGGAGCTGACTCTGAAATATGTGGATTGTTTGGAATGAGTTGGAATAATTTAGAATGATAGCACATGTAGGATTGCGTGCCCGTTTGTGCAATTTTACGTGGGGTAATGTAGTATGATGCAGAGTTCCAGGGTCTTGTAAGCTTCTGGGATCATTGGTGGCTTCCCCACCTTTATGTTCCAATTGACAGCCAAGGGGGAAAAGTCTTTGTCCAACGCCAGGTGCAGGTGAAGTACTCCTGAGACAGGGCAAATGAATCTTCCTTCTGCCCTCTTGGTGGGGCCTGGTTGGATTTCCTTGTGTCAGTCTTCAGCCAGGTGGAGGGCTGGGCTAGCATGTGAGGGGTAATGTCCTTGTTCTACCACCCACAGTGTCTTTCTAGTTTTATTCCCAACCAGCAAAATGTTGTTAGTACTTGACACTGCAGTGGGAGCATGGGTGGGGGTGCAGATGGATGTCTGGGGCCTGGTACTTGTGGACAGACGGACCAGCTCTCTGAACTTGCGTGAGCCTTGTGTTTGCAGTGGGACAGGGTTTTGCTTCTGTTTGGCCAAAAGGCTGGTACAAGACACAGGACTGGTGAGCCTGCATGGGAAGGAGCACTGTCACCTCGTGCTCACGGTGTGTGGTGAGAGACAGACCTGCCTGCTGGGCTGGGGGGCTCTGAAAAACACATTTGTACCTGGCCTGAAAAGAGGTTTGCCTGTGAAACAGTGAAACTGCAAACCAGTGTGATAGCCATGCTACTTGAGAGAGCTGATATTTCAGAAGAAAGAATCTTTATTCTGGTGTACTTTGGCAACAATTGGAGCAGCACCAGGACAAAGGCCCATCCAGTCACAGTGTCCATATCAGGTGTCACAGAGGTATAATAGAGATTGTTCAGCTATCATTGGTCAGACTTTACGGATAGCTGAGCCTTTAACAGAAGGGCTTTCAGGGAAATGTGGGATGTGGAATACAGCAGAAAAAGATCTGGCCAGGGCAGCCCACCAGATTATGATTTCTGCTGAGTGTTTTGGATGCCCTGCCCCAGTAGCCACACTGAACACTTTATTATCTGGCCTGTGAGAGCTGTCTGCTCTCTGAAGGACCAGGAAATGAGTAAAATGCCTGGTCATTTTGTTAAGCAACAGAAGTTTGCAATCACTTAACTTCCAGGACTCTTCTCTCTCTCCGTGTTTTCTATCAACTCTGATCCCTCATTCTGCTGCCCTTTTAGAGGGGTGACGAGTAGCACAAGGTGGCCTTGGCTGAGCATTACAGATGTGCTGGAGAGCTGGCTGTGATTGATGCATCAATCAGCTGGAGCCCTGCCAGCTATGAAGGTGGACACTGGGTGGCTCATGGTTCAGGCCAGATATTATTTTGGGACCTGTGTCTTCACTCAGCTCAGCTTAGAGGAATTCTGAACCTCTGTGACCTTTTATCCCCCGTTGAATTCAGTTCAAATTGGTCAAAAGATTCCGGAGTTATCCCTCCAATGCTAACTCACACATAGCATGATCTGTTGATCCAAAGCAGAAACTGTTTCAAGGCACCTAAACCACAGTCACGGCATCAGCACTGAGTAGTCCTTAACTTTCGTAATTAAGTGTTCATGTTGGTTTTTGCTACCCTGGCTGGACACTCTATTCCTTTAATCAAAAGGCAACTTTGGTGGTGGTGTAGTATTCTCAGTTTGCTTATACAGCACCTCTTTGTGGCAGGTTCAATGCTACCTGCCTTTCCCTTTAATTAATTTCAGATTATCTGCATTACTCGTTCCTCCTCACATACTGCAAGTAACAAAGTCTGCCTTTCTGAGTTGCACTGAGGTTTTGTTTTTATGGCTCTCAGCTTTCTGTGGCTTTTAAAAAAAATTGTTTATTTGTGCTCCCTGTAGTGCTACTGGAAACAGGCAATAAACTGGACTGGGGAGATGGAGAAACGACTCGCAGAAAGGGAAAATAGGCAGGTCTAACTCTGCAGCATGAGATCAAATGTTAGATGATAAAATATTTAATCATTTGAAAATGATACATCTTCTATAAAAGAGGAGATTCTTATTTTCTTTCCCAAAGACACAGTTTAACAGTCATGAAAGTCACTGACTAGTGGATGCTGTTCTCAGACTGAGGCTGGAATGAGCCAGAGTTCTCATGGGTTCATCCTGGAGGAGACAAGGGTGAGAGGCCAGAGCTGATCCGTGGAACATGTGAGGACGCAGGAGGGAGTTGATATGTGCTTGAAAGTGTTCAGCCCTGTTGTTCTGTTTCACAGCTCATGGGGAAACACCTTGTCTAACGCTGTGCATTCTTACCTAACAGAGTTGGCTGGAACATTTGTTGCCCTTGGTACCTCACAGGTTTAACAAAACAAAGCTTGCTATACCTGTGTTTGTCAAAATCAGCTGCATGGGAGCAGCTCAGAGTAGGATGGGAGGGGACAGAGTGGAGCTTCCTGCACTTTTTTACATCCTTTAAAATCCCCTTTTAATCACTACGTGGTTTAAAAAAAAAAAAGTGTTCTAGAAATGTAAAGGATACTATGCCTATGTTTACATGTGTGTAAGGATACCTGACCTGATAACTATAGAACTAGGCATGGAACTATATAATTAGAAAAATGTAGCCAGGGATGATATGGGGCCGTAGTCTGATTATTCCTGCTTTTCCTCTGTTCCCTCTCTACACCCCCCTGCTGTAACTGGTGGGCTCTGATGCTGTTACATGGTACTGCAGGTCCCTTCCTCCTCTCTCCTTTGCTGTGGCCTTTGCACAGTGCCAGTGACTTGCACAGCCTCTGGTATGAGTGAGAGTGAAGGTTTTTCTGAGCCTGTCACCGCTGGATTTGGCGACCCTCAGTTGCACACCAGGTTCCTTGGGCTGAACGTGGTTGTTGGAGTGCTGAATTTGGAGCTCTCCTAAAGCACGTGTCCCCCCTGGGTTCAGTGCTGCTCTGCTCTCATCTGCAGATCTCACTGATCAGGAGATGGGAGGGAATGGCAGCAAGGTGGAAAAGAGCTGGTAATTAACTGGGATCTCTCCTTTCAACCTTTTCTGTCCTGAGCTAAAACCATTTTTTCTTTTCCAGAAAATGCCTGCAGAGTTGTAGGGTTTTAAGAGAGAAGTAGAAAACTGTGTTTAATGATAAACATTTGGAACAGGAGAGGCTTCCTCCCCACCCAGCTGTATGTACAGCACCTTTCACAAATATTGTGTCTTTAAAGGATGATCTGTATGATACAGATGGCAGAACCTTGCCATTGGTTTTCATCTGCATACATGGAATTTGAATTTCCTGAAGAGGAGGCGGCGTGGCATTCCCTGCCAGCTTGTTTCTACAGACCATAGATGGGGCAGATGTGGCCTTTTCTGCTGTTTCTGACTCTTTGACACCAGCCTGTGCCAGTCCCTGGGGTGGCACACTGGTCAGTTTTGAGCTCGCTTTCTCCCCCCTGAGCGTGGGGCCAGAAGGTGTTTTGCTCCTGATGGTCTCCTGTGGTGAATTTTTGTTGACAGACAATGCTGGCTACAGGGAAGCTGGTAGCTTTTTCAGGTTCATTCTTTATTTAAATGCTCTGCCTCCAGAGGCACGCTTGTGCCTGACTTGTCCTGATGCATTTTCCTTTGGGCATCCTTCTGCTGTGGCAGCTCCTGCCCAGGGCACGGACAGAAAATGAACCTATTAGATGGAATTAGCACCAGAGGAGAAAAAAACCAGTCCCCTGAGCATGGCATGCACAGCCACTGGGAGCTGAAACAGCGTTTTGATGATGTACTGCTTTGTGCCTGAGTCCTGCTGGGGGAGAAGGGAGGAAAGGGATTGTTCAGAGTCAGGGGATCTGACTCCCAGGAGTCTGGGACGTGGTCAGTTCGGGTTAGACATGCCATGGCTGAATGATACTTGGAATTGTCTCAGACAAGAACTGGGCAGAGAAATACTGTCAGGAGGCTTTTCTCCTTCTTATTTAGCTGAATGGGTCATTCTCACCTGCCAGGGTGCATAAATTGCTGTCATGCAAGCTAAAGCTTTAGACCACTGGCTAAATGGTCTGTCCTGGCATTAACTGAAGGGAGAGGAAGGATGTCAGTAAATACCTATTAGCCTTTCAAGGGATACTGTTCAGCTGATGTGAGTGTTCCAAAATCCACTCTGGTTTATGGTGATTTTATGCTGGTGTTGCTTCAGTAGAGCTTGATTTATGCTATTGTGGGCAGGACCCTAAAGTGAATATTTCTGTGTGCAGCCTTAGTTTTGCCAGTGTGGGTCTTTAGGTATCTCCTTTAATTTGTGCCCTTGATTTTTTTTTTTTCCATTTGTCTTGTATTTTCTTTTCTACTGTCCTGAACTTGGGACAGTGAAAATGAGTTGTCTGATTGTGGGGAACATGACTAAGTCTGTGACTTAAGGGAGGGAGACTCAGTTATTGCCATAGTGTGGGCAAGTATCTTTCTCCCTTTCTTGCACTGATGAGAAACTTGGATGTTCAAGTGCACTAGCATGTGCTTTAGCAATGCAAATAGTGATGTTAATTGCCTACCAGTGATTTGGACACTTCAGGGTGAGAATTGCCAAGATGGAACTTGCCAGGGCTCTGTTCTTTTGGAATATTTAGAATAAAAATCTCAGTGTTAAACTGTATCCTAAATGCTTTTGGGCTTGTTCTGGAAAAAGACAGGTGCACGTGGTGTCTCTAAATCTTTTGGGCCACTGTAGGCTCTCAGTTCACTGCTTAGCTAAATATCTTCACTGCTTTTGAGGGGAAACTGTTTTTGGAGGTCACAAGCACCTGCCTGACTGGAATTTGGAGGGAGGGAACCCTTTGTAATAAGCTAGCAAACCAGACTTTTAAGCATTGTGCCATGCTGTAGCCTTGGGCTGGGGTTGCCAGGCTGTTCTGTGCTTGTTGTAGAAACAGCTGCTATGAGGAAATTTTCTTTTTTTGGCTGAGTAGATAAATAGTACACAGACTTGGCCAGACAGACTGAGTGCTGTGAGTGATCCTTTTGCCAGGCTGGCAATGATGTTCTGGATCCCTCACTTCTGCTTGGGGTAACTTGTCACTGGAACCCTTTGGTTTGTCTTTTGTTCTCTCTCTTTAATAAAACTGCTGTGCTTGGTTTAAATCCTTGGTATTGCAATAAAATCTTGCCTCGATAAGGACCTTAGCTTGATGAAGCAGGAACTCCTGTCAGAGCAGCATGTTTTATTTCAAGGGCATATTTTTCATCTTCCTGATGCTGAGTAGGGCAACAGTAATACCTTCAAAGTCAGTGCTGATACACTGATGAAATGTCAGTAAGATGAGAATTAGACCCTCGTGCCTTCCCCTTCTCTGGTGGCTGGCAGGCTTGGGCAGGATGGAGTGTGAAAGCCCCTTCCCTCTGCAAGGCTGTGCTTCTACCTGTGTTTCATAACAGACAGCAACAGGAAATCATTAACACAGTGATAAATTACCGAGTGTCAGCAGCCAGCAAGCTGCGTGGTGAAGCAGAGGTGTCTCTTGGAGGGGCTGAGCAATCCAGGAATTCAGTCCTTTGGAAGTGGCTTTGAGTGGTGATGAGGGCTTCACGTGCAAAGCTCCACCAAGCAGTGTCCAAACAGCACGGCAAACAAAAATGAGGCTTCTTTACTGCCTTGGTAGAGACCACCCTGGCTGGTGGTGTGGCGTGTTCTCTTGCTGCTCTGCTCGTTGCCTGAGCTCTGAATCAGTTTCCCAAATTCCATGGTTGGCTGTAGCCAACAGCTCTAGCCATGCTGTGCTGGTCCTTCACTGCTCCTGGGTGTAGGTTCCCCTCTAGCTCAGGTCCTGCTGGCTCGTCTGACTGGTGCAGCAGTGCTTTATAGGGTCTTGATGAAAGCCAGAGAAATAATCTGGATTTTGTCTTGGGAGCTAAGGCTCCTTAGCATTCGAGGATGAATGACTTAAAGCACAAACAGACAGTGTGGTAAAGGCGGTGTATTTATTAGAGCAAGTTCCTATTAACTCTTCTCCTTGACAGGTTAAATATCTCTAGCTGCTCTTGTCCACTGTCATATAAGGTCTGACTCAAAGCCAGTGAATTCTTTGCATTTCTATTGAGTTTAATGGGGTTTGGACCTGTGCCCAGGATCATAAGATCAGATGTGCTGGACGAGACCAAAAGTCCATCTATTCCCAATGCCACACTGGTCAGTAGCACAGCTGTATCTGGCAGTGAATTGTATCTGGCTTCTCTCTGGAATCAAGAATATGTAGTACAGAGAGCTCTGTTAATAACTGAGTGCTCACCTTGGTGTTTTTGAGTGTGTGTGGGCTGGTTGACAGAAGGGAAATAATTTGGGTTTAATCCCTAACCCACATCACCCCCCTGATTTTGACTTGGACCAAGCACAGACTTTAATTCTGATTTTAGAAAGACAAACAAATGCCACCACAACCAACCAACGAAATAAAAGTCACATCTCCCTAAATTTTAAGGCATTGTTTAAAGATTTTTTTTATTGGAAAAGCTGATACTTCTGTTTTGAAAGGTTAAAACAAAATATTTATTCTATAGTTACAAAAGGAAATTCAGCACAACTTAGAAGATACAAAATATGCTGGCCTTATTAAGTTGCTATTTTACTGTAGAAAGTCACTCTTGAAGATACTGCTCCCTGTGATTTTCTGTGCTATGCTGTCTTGGTCTAAAGTCAGTGAAAAGAAGGTTGCAGTGTTTATGTGCTCTTGTTGGAGGAAAGCAGTGAGCTCTGTGGGTAAAAATAGAGATTATAGTGTCTGATGTAGGGCCTGCTTGTAAGGCCATGTTGTTTTGTTTTAATTACAGGTATTACCTTGCTGACGTCAGTTTGTCAGTCAGCAGGGTGGATGCTCACACACTGTTCTGGAGGTGGCCAGAAAATGACAAGTGGTTTAGAGAGTGGTTTAGTTTTTGGTTGTGTTTGTTAGTTGGTTTGTTTTGGTTTTTTGTTCTTGGTTTTGTTTTTTTTTTTTTAACTGAAATTTTCAAACTGAAAAACTCACATGTGATTTTTGTTTGTTTATTTGTTTGGGGTTGTTTAGTTTTGGTTTGGCATTTATTCAATTTTTAATATGGTTTTCTTAACATTTTTTTGCTAATAATACCAGTTGACAGAAACTAAAATCAAATTCCCTCTTCTTCATCCTGATTTAGAGACTCACCGATTTATGGCTGGGTAGGTTGGGTGTTTTTGAGAGTGGAGGGGGAGTTGCACTTCAGGTCTAAATTACTTGGTCCCAATCCTGAGATACAAGAAAAAACTTCAGGGTGAGAAAAAAGTAGCATTTGCCAGCATAAAGTTGCAACTGAAATGGAATCATGAGTGCCTTAGGGGACCATGGGGTAGAGCTTTCATGTGCATCACTTGTGCAGGATGCAGAAGTACCTGGGAATTCAGCCTTTAGGCTTTCCATTAACCACTGACAAGTTGTTTCCCTCCGTGCCTCAGTTTCCCCACCAGTGAGAGGCAGCTGGCCTCCTTTGCAAAGCCCTTGGGGAGGGACTGGTGGGAAGCACTGGGTAAGCTCTGTTATCTACAGCTATTGGCAGCTGAGGTCTGTTCCAACACGCCTTTTATTTCTCCTTCCCGCGGGGCATCAGACATTGGCCACAGTTCAAGGCAGGCAATAAATGCAAACAGTTCTACTGTATTTTTTCAATCTTAATTTTCTTGGGTGGCAAAAACAGCATAACAAAGTTAGGAGACCTGTGGCCTGTTTGAATGTGATCCCATCTGTCTGCAGTGGGTTGTAGTCTAAGAGCTGCTCTGTAGATGTTCCAGTTGAATTCAATTTGTGGTTTGCTTTTTGAAACATAATTTCATTTCTAAGTGTGGAAAGTGTATGGAGCTGAGATTTGTCCTGGTGCTGGGAGGAGAGTCCTAGTCTGATTATTTAAAATGAATTAGTTCTGATGAAATATTTAGCCTTTAAACAACACATTTAATGCACTGAATTGCATTTTATTTATTAATGGCTGTTGCAATGAGATTTGGAGAGAAATTCTGCTAAAACGCACTGTTGTGATACTGCCAAATATAGTAATGACTATAATATTTTGTTGAATTATTAATATCCACTGTGCCTACAGAGCTACACAAGCATCAGATTTCAAAATTGCTTTTATCTGAAGACTGATATGTGGGCATTGTTTTGGTTTTTTTTTTTTTTTTGGTGTTTTTTTCAAACAATTAAAAAAAAAATTCTAATTAAAATGATAAAAAGAAAGCAGGAAGGCCAGTCAGGTGCTGCCACTGTTTAACTCTTTTTTCATTATCAAAGCACCCCCAGGAAATGTGTCAAAGATAATTTCTTTCTGCCAGTGCCAGGTCTGTTTGCAAAGAGAGATTCCTTGTATGGAAAGACTGCAGAGAAAAGGAAAGGTGTGTGTGTGAAAGCCAGGCTGAGGGACATCACTGCTGCTTTAGCAAAGCCCTCTCGTCCCTCTGCCTCCTCCCCTGCTGCCGAGGGCTGATCTGTACCTGTCATCCATCCCCCGGAGGTTGTTGACTAAGAAAGATGGGCAGAGCACTTTTAATCTCTGTGGACCGGATTTTCTGCCTCTGGGACAGACACTCATCTGTCAGAGGTTGAGCTTCCAGCCAGTGACTCTTCTCCATTAAACTTGTGGTGCTGGGCCCATGAACCACGGCAAATTCTGTCTGTGGGACCCCAGAGGCCACCTCAGCAGGGATGTCCCTTACCTGTTCCGTTTCATGGGGTGTCCAGGGTGTTCCTGGATGTTCACTGCTCCTGGCTGCTTGGCCTGATGAGAGAGTGGGATGGTTTGGCCATTGGTGTCCTCCAGCATTGTGTGTCCTGTGCCAAGGAACAATTTCAGACAAACTCAGACCTGGTTTAGGGCATTGGGTAAGCCAAGAATGTTTGCTTTTGGCACCTTGTTCTGGGGAGAAAGGAAGTTCATCCAGATGGAGGCAGACCCTGATGTGCCAAGTGGTCTCTGGACCAATAAATAGGCCCTGACCTGTCTTATTTTCTAATATGGGCATAACAAATGAAGAGCAAAAGTGACATGAAGGGAAAGGTCTCTCTTTCTTGATCTGGGCTCTTGTTTTTCCAGTTTCTTTTAAATTGAATACATGTTGTCTGAAGTCTCCCTGGATTTCATTTGGGGCCTGTAATACCAGTACAAGATGGTGAAGATGTGGGAATGTACAAAAAATTTCCCTTATCCATCTAAAGCTATTGTTCTGGAAGCATCCAGTTAAACCACTTGTCCAATTGCCCCTTGCTCTCTTGTGTGATATTTTTGGTTGCCAAGGAGCTGGGAAAAGCTTTCAAGACATGCTTGTTTATTATCAGCAACTGATGTGTTTTCCTCCTCTTCCCATCACCTTTCTTAGTTTATTTAATTTTCCAATTGAAGATGTCTATCCAAAGGAAGATTTTCTGAATATTTGGGTGTATCCTGAGGTACACTGAAGGATCTAATTCGTGAGTCTGCAGCCAGAGATGTTGTATTGGGTCTGGCTGGGATGGAGTTAACTTTTCCCAAGGCAGCGTTCCTGGTGCTGTGCAGGAGCATCTGTAGCTATGAAGGTGTTGGTAGCACCCAGTTCTGGCTATTGCTGAGCAGTGCTCACAGCAGCCAGGCTGACTGACCCCCACCCCCAAAGGCCAGTAGGCTGGGGGTAGGTGAGATGCTGAGAGGGCAGTGGCATCCCATCACTCCTGCCATCCACATGTCCTTTTTAGTCCAGGCTCCTACTCTGTCCCAGCTGTGCTGTCTGGAGCCGTGGCCAGGGGAGCTGGTGTGAGGGAAAATGGCAGGCTTTACTCCAAGGATGGCTCCTGGAAGCTTCCCCAGGGCTTTCTTGTGCCTGATCAGCAGATCAGCCTCACGGCAGTGTCTGGGGAACAATTAATGCACTCAGCTGGGCTCCCTGGCTGCTGGGGAGAGGGTGCCCTGCATCCCTGGGGGTTGGAGTGGGGCTGGTACAGTGCTGCAGGGGTGAGAGGAGGCAAGTTCTTTAGGGGGTTAGCTGATGATTCAGACAGCTTTGAACAGCCCTACCTCAGAACCATGCACAGGGGAGCAAAGCACTGGAGGGCTGGAGCTGGCTTCAGACTCCTTTGGGTATTCAGCCCAGAAGGAAAGTACAGATTCCTGCCTGTCCTAGTGATCTCTGGCAATTATCTGCCACCTTCTGGTGAGACAAGGGGAGATGTAATGGGAGAAGGGAAAAAGAGGAAGCTGGAGTCTTAGTAGTGGTTGGGTAGTTCAGGGAGCTGAAACACTTGGGAGCCAAGCTGGACCATGGGAGTAGGGAGGCCAAGTGACAGTGACAGTGAGGACTGTGTCAAGCAGTGCTACAGAAAGTAGTGCCCAGATCAAGACTCCCCTGTCAGCAGTATTTGGGCCACCATCTTTCCCGAAGAGTTTTCATGTCTGAGGGAGCAATGTGGTCCCGTGAAGTACCTTTGGTCTGCATGGATAAATGTTCCTCCACGGTGAGGCCGTGGTCCTCTCCGCTTGCTGGGTCCCAAGCTCCCATTATCTACCCTGGCAGTGGGCCATCAAAATCCACGCCAGAGCTGGAGTACAGAGCTTCTTTCACTACAAATTATCACGGGAGAAGTCTTGAAAGTCACGCCCTGTTTAACCTCAGAGAAGTTCCTCTGATGGTATCAGACACGTGCCACAGTGACTGCACAGAGGAACGACACAGATACTTGGATTTGTCTCATTGGCTTTGCAGAGCGTAATAATCTATTGTGAGGAAGAAAACCACTTCAGCTCAAAGAGGCAAAACTTTGTAGTAAACAAACTTTTACTTCTGTGCAGGGGGTAGTCAGAGAGAACTGATGGCAATAAATAGTTTAATTAGGTTTCATAGAAACATAGTAATTGTATGTAATATATCTTGAATATAAATAGCGGGATCTAAGCAGATGATGTGCTGAGTGAACATGCCATCCCTGACTCCTATAACTGCTCCAGAGAGCAAAAGCTTCCCTCTTGCTTATTTGCACACTTATTTCTGGTGCTTGTTGCTTACCTTTTGCCACCAGACACTGGCAGCCTGCTTCCACATGCTAGAAGACAGATTTTGCTTATCACTGCAAGAGACTGTGATGTAATTGTGACCACCCAAGGCTTGGTCTGAAGCCTTGCTGCCTGAAAAAATAAACATGAGCTGACTTATCTTTCTTTAGCTGTCACTTGTGTTGTAGTCTTTGGCTGTGAAATGCATTTATGTGGTGATTGTCTCAGCAAAATATCATCCATTTTTTCTGAATTTCTAGACAATGTCTTGTTTGTTTTACATATTGATATGCATGTTACTGTGAATGTGACTGAAACGAAGTGATTCTTGCTTTCTAGTTTTCCCTGCTTAGGCTATAATGGTATGAATGTGGAGAGAAGATGGTCTGCTTGCAGGCATGAATTTCTGGGGAAGAGGGGAAAGCACCAGCCCGTTCTTTGTGTGTATCCAGCTGGGCCTGGTCTGGATCAGGTGCTGGGGGTGGCTCTGTCCCTGTGCATTCTCTACATGTGTGGTAGAGCTGCAGCAAGCCCTGAATGCAGGGTATGAAAAAGTACAAGAGGACTGCAGTGTGACCTGGGCTGCTATTCCCCTCTAAGTTAAGCATTCTCTTTCAGTGGTGTTATCCTACTGTTACTTCAATAAATGGAGTGCAGTCTGCAGAGAGTTTGAAGAATAAAGACTAGTGTCTGTTTTGTTTCAGGCAAGAGAGCCCTGGGTGAGCTTGAGCTTCCTTGGTCATGTTCTAACGATTACTGCTCTTGATGCTCATAGGGAGTAAACTGCAGTAAGGAGTGTTAATATTTTGTCAGGAAACTATGTATTGAAAATTTATACTACAGTATTTTCCCCAAAATCAGTCGTACTCTTTTTGCAGCTGGAATAAGAAAGAAAATATAGAGGAAAGCAGAATGAAAATATTTCAAAATGCTTTATTAATATATTATCTAAAGTGGCTTTGCTTTCAAAAGAATATTTTTTTCATGTTTAAGTGAGGTAATTGAAAAAATGTTAGCCCTGCTAAAAATTTTTAATATTTCACATTGCCGTTTACTAGTTTTATGACAAATGTTAAATTGAGTAAGAATTTTTACTTAAAGATTTCAACTGTGTGTACTTCTACTTTTAAAGTGAGAATAAAATCAATATCATGAGTCTGTGTAAGACTCATGGGAGAGGAGAGTGATTACAGAATTACTATTGACATGGTTTTCAATCAATTCTCCAAGAAAATTGAAAATTTCTTGAAAAGTTTCAGCTTTAATCAAAGGACTTTATGACAAAGTACTCTATGAAAAAAGTTACGATATTGCTTTGATTAGGAAATTGCTCCGATTGTTTTTGTTCAGTGCTAGAAAAAATGTTCTAAATATTATGAGCAACTTTAAAAATTGTGTGATAAATGTTTACAAAAACGGGGAAAACGTTGAAACTTGAAATAGGGGGACAGATACTTTCCAGTCAACTGCAGTCATAGATAAATCTGTCAACATTTATAATCTCAGCTAGGAAGTTTAAATATCAAGTATCATGTGCTGAATGCTTATATTGAACTGCCTACAATCAATCCATAGGGTCAACTTTTAAAATGTCAGAGGTTTAAATAGTACGTGTTGACAGGAAGCTGAGATTTGCTCAGAACACTCCCGCGCAGCCCAAGATGCCATTTTTCCCAAATGTGGTGCTTGTGGCCAGTCAGTCTTGCTGGCAGCATTTCTGAAGTAATTGGAACTGCCTTTAAAGACTTTTGGTGTGGTTGGCTTTTGGGGCACTGGAGCTGATTCTCTGTTACGTTTCATCTGGAGCTTTGCCCTTGGTACTTTTGACTTTAGTGGAATTTATATATATTTTTTTTTTTAAATGCTGCTGTAAGAGAGGAAATTACTTGCGGAGTCAGGTGAATTAATGGTTATTTCAAAAGATCTATCTGTTCTTGAAAGTCAAGAAAGAATTTTGCATCTGCTTTCAGAGGGAGGCTGCACAAATGGATGAGGAGAGACAAAGTATGATCAGGGTTTGTGCTGGCACAGAGGGTGTCGCCCACAGCCTGTGAAAACACACCACCTCTGCAGTGTTGGGCATTTGAAAATGGCCCCTCTTAAATAAACAGCCATCTGATAAAGTCCTTTAGAGGAGCTGAGAGTGCAGCCCACTGATTTGGTGCCATCTACTTGTTTTTGGGCTCCTTTTTACCGTAAATGTCAGGGACTCCCCACAAGGACTGAGGCACCCTGCTCTTTTGGGAATTATGTCCACAGGTTAATGCCTACTGCGAGGCTGAGATCAGACATGTTTGGGTCTTGCAATGAAACATAATTCATTGAAAGTGAAAGCTGAAGGCTTCATGGTGAAAGGAGATAAAAAGGAGAGGAGAAAATAATGCAGTAAAAGAGTTTACCCAACTTTTCTGGTTATTTTCAGTAGTATTATTTACTACATCAGTAGTTTAAAACTCTGACTTTGGATCCAGTCCTCTCTACTTGACTTCTTATGGTGCTAATGATCTCTGCTCAGAGAACATTCAGTTCAAGCTCAGCATCCTGTGAATGAGAAGAAATCCCCCAGGCCTTGACCACCAGCTCTCCCTAGTGCTCTGCAAGACGTGATGTCCTGGGTGATGGGAGAAGAGCTGCCACCCAGATATTAGTCAGTGAGCTGTGGGCTGTGCTCTGGAGGAGTTGAACTGCTCTTCTCAGAGTCTCTCAATGTTTAAGAACACACTGATTAGGAGCAGGTAAAAATAGCAGTGTGGGAGGTTGCTCACTAAAAGGCTTCCTTAAGTAGGAGGAGAAAATAGAAACTTTGCTGATTATCTGCATATATATATACATATGTATATATATACACACACAGCCCCTGCTAAAAAACTCTGCAGGGAGTTGGATGTGCAGCAGCTTCTTGTGATCTGGGAGCAGCTGGTTGGATTATCCATGAAAGGTGTGTTGTTACTTCAGTCATCAGCTCCAACATGTTTGTCACTCTCTTTAGGATTTTTTACCTCACCTGCCTAGTCTCCCAGAACTGTTTTCCCATCCAGAAAACATTTGCTTCAGGAAATGGTCTTCCAAGAAGTTCTTCCTTGTTTAGTCTGTGCAAGTAGCATGTCCTGTGCCAGCCTCATCCCAATCCTTGCCTGTATGTGAGTCTTGTGCATTCACATCAGCAAATGTGATGGCTTTTTCAAACAGTGCTGAATGATGCCATGGGGCAGAAAAAGTCCAAACATTTCAGGATGTGTGTTCTTGAGCAAGGGATGTGCTGGGCTTCTTAGCACTTCAGTACACTTCCAACTTTTCAGAACCATGGATGTATTAAATTCTATGGTGGTGCCCCTACTTTTTGTCTGGGGGTAACTCATTCTCTGCATGGATCTCTAGCAGTTACTTTTGCTCCCTCGGGTGTGACAGATCAAAGTACTAAACTACAAAGATGGCTGGCAGAGATTGTGCTGGAAATCATGGTCCTTTCTCCATGTCCAGCTCCATCCTCTACTCTGTCCATCCTTGCCTAATTTCTGTAACATCTGGCTGTTGTTTGTCAGTCTCTCCCTGTTTTTTACTGTGGAGCAACTACTCTTCCTTGATGGATTTTGGTCGTTGGACTTAGAGTCTTCATGAGAACTCTTAGGTATTTAAAAGAATTCTCTTAGAATGGGTATTCATGAATTTGGCTGGCCAGGAAGCTGTTCAGACAGAGGCAGTTTAAGAGTTAACTGTGCTCTATGCAGTTGTGCTGTTTCCATGTATCTCCTTCAAGCCTTTAACTCCATAGCAACCACATGTGCATCTCTGCCTCTTCCCGGCTCTCGTCACAGCCTGATTAATGTGCGCCAAAGGCGGGATGTTATTGAGTGATAAATTCTGTAGAGTTGGTTCTTCTCATGTTTTGCTGTGACCCATTTACCCTCCTGGGATTAGAGTTGACCCCCAAATAATGGAACTCCAGTATTTCTGAGGATGTTTGCCCCTGCTCCTATCTCACCTTGTAGCCAAGTCTACTGTGGTTGTTTTGTAGTCATTTTCCTCAATAATGTGATCTTTTTTCCGGGTAATTTACTGCAAGCAAGAAAAGTTTTAAGTCTATTTTGACATAAAACTAAAGCTATTCATATGCTCAATTTCTGTGTTTTTGAAAGAAAATGCATACTTTAAGATATGCTTCTGAATTAATTACCTGGAGGAGGAACAAGTAGCAAGTAAATCTGTTTTTTCCCTGCTGCATTTTTTCTTTATGTTTCTACTTAAATAGCAAAGTCTTTGCTTCTGTTTCTGGTTTTGTTTATGAAGTGTGAGTTGTTTGCTGAGGTGGAGCTAAGTAACACTGACAATCTCTAAAGGTTTCACCGTAGGAGTAAACAGGTTACTTGTGTGTATCTCCTTAAAACACAGATAAAAGCTGATGCCCTGAGTTGTGTTAGATGAATATGGTTGTTCTTTTACTCCCTTGCAAACAGGTAGCAAAATGTGTTACAACAAAATACAAGTTAAACCAATTTTCTTGGCCATTGGGACTAGGCTGTGAGTGTGCATATGGCCAATTACCTCTGCTCATCTGAGAAACAGTAATTTCTTACGTGTGGTAACTTAATTGTTCATAATTGGCCTGCCTGTACCCTGTGATTTCAAAGCACCAGATAGATGGAAAAGCTCAAATGGATCTTTAAACAGATGTGATCCAGACAGCCAATGGTGCCTTTTGCAGATAGATGGCATGCCAGATCTATGCAGATGTACAATGTTTTTTCATTATCTGGTTTGAACACGATGGGGACAGAGAACACCAGCTCTTGTAAGCCTGCAAGATGCCACCTTACTTGCTGGAGACAATGTAATAAGCCAGCTGTCCTTTAGGGACTGCAAAGGAGCCAAGGAAACCTCATGGCATTTTTGGCCTTCAAAATAAAGCCACTGCAGGTTGCAACTCTGCGTTTTTGCTCAGCTATAGTGAATTGTCATGCTGGTCTTCCGTAGCCTCAGTCATGAGAAAGAACTCAAAGAATCTCTTTAGATGAAAAATTACTAGATACTGTGAGAATATTAGGATTAATGCTATGGATAATTATCTTGACCTCATTCTGCCTTAGGTGTCGGAAGTGACCACTGTGGCAAAGCAGAATTGTGGGTTAAATGGCCCCTTGTACTGGCTTAGAGTGGCTTTCCTTATGTTTGTGTGGGACTGTGACTGAAACTGGGGGAAAAACAAAAACTCTCCAGCAACATTTTTAGTGTTAGGGAATCAAGGCATTACTTTACTCTGGCCAGGATGTTGTTCTGACCAGGATGTGCAACACAAATAATTTCCTCCACGCGTTGCCCGGGTTGTGCAGAGAAAATAATTCCATCACACATGTTTTTTATTAGATTTTTCAGATACTTATACTGTCAAAACCCTTAGGAATTCGTTGGTTTAATGTTCATTGATCCCAAGTTAAACAGTTCTTAGTATTCGGTTTTCTGTTGGTTATCAATCCCTTCGCCTTTGATGTTAATTAGGTTCTCATTCTCTTACCTCTCTTTTCCCAGACCAGGTGTCTCTGACCATGCCGGGGAGTGAGGTTTGGAGTTGATGTTCACTAATGGTTGTTATCTTTTGTGTATCTTCTGAGCTTCTCCCAGTTTGTTGAGATGTTAAGTTCATCAGGCCTCGAGTGGTTAAACAGAAAAGAAAAGAAACTTCAATTTCCCTCCACCTGGGCAAAGGCGAGCAAAACCCCTGACTAAAGTTATATAAAAAAATTTAAACTTGGTATCATTTCCAACAGGACTACTGGGATAATTTAAAAATAGCTGACATTCAGTGAATCAACTTCCTTCCTTTAAACAGGCATCCTTATGGGAGGCTCATGATTTATCCTCAGCCCAGTCTTTCGCCTTAGCAGAATTCTTGCTCTGAGCAGAATCTGGACTTTTATATCATAGGATCTGAACAGGGTAGTGTGCCAAGAGCGAGGCACGTTGGAGAATAACACCTGCTTGTTGGTGGCTTGCTGGCTGGCCTGGCTGCTGGGCTTGGTGGGAGAATGCTGGAATGCCAGGAAAGGCCTTTCTGAGAACACGATCTCTTGAAAGAGGTTGCAGCCAGGTTGGAGAAGTCTCCTACCTGATGGCTGTCATCTTCTGGATATTGGGACAGCATCAAGGTCTGACAGTTGGAGCAAAAATTCCCAGTCAACTTTTGGTTCAAAACTAAGTTACAGCTAAGAAAGGTTGTTGTGTGGAGCAGTGTAGAGCCCTGTATTCAGTACGCTGTCAGTGCCACTCCAACCTGTGGCATGACAGTGCCTTGTCTCTCTTGGAAGCCATAACCAAGTGCAGTGCTTCCCAAAATCTGGCAAACCCGAAGGCTAGCACAGGGGGAGCAGGGAGCTGCCCTAGCCCCTGCCACAAAACAAGAGTGTTGAGACCCGGACAAGCAGAAAGTAAAAAATAAAGCAAACCTAAAATCTCAAACAAGTCAAATTTTATGAAGTACTGAACACTCTTTTCTTCCTTTGCTGGTAGCAGGGGTGTATGACATTAATGCTGTCACAAATTGGTGACTGCCTGCAATTGTCTTGCATTTCTCTGTGACTGTTTGGATTCTACTGTATCCACAGGGATCAAAGAGCTGCAAGAAGAGAAGACACTTAGCATGAAAGAGTCTCAGAGATACCCGTTTAAACAGTTCTGATTTCCTCTGCTCTAGAAGATAGTGGTATAGTTATGTTCTTGCTGATTCATTGTAATATTTCCTCAGAGGAAGACAATTTTCCCTATCTTTGATTTAGCAAGAGGTTTGGTTATTGAGCATTGAGACTTCCAGGGTTATAAGATGTGATCTTACAACGAGATTTGAATGATTTAAAGAGTTACCGTCCCTCGGCAGAGTCAAGGTAAAGGATTTTTGCTGGAGCAACCTTGCCTTAACTCAGTGTGAAGTCACACAGGTTCTTGTGCTGCCTAATTAACACCTGTGTAATGTTTAGCCACCTTCCCTTTGTGTTTTCCAAACTGATCTGCCAAACACTGGTGGTCTCCAAAGTACAGTAACTGCTTGTGGAATCCTGCTGATCACTTAAATGAGTTTGTCAGTTTGATGTGGTTGCCTCTTGGTAACTTAGGGTGGCAGAGTTGAGAATGGTCCTTTGACTTCAAGTTTGGAAAGTGCTTTATTAGCTAGATGACTATTAAGTGTGAGTGCTGTTCCCTCTGGAATGTGACAGTAGTGTCCTGTGCTGCCTCTTGCTAGGGACTACAACCTAAAACATGTGTGTAGTATAATAAGAAAAGAAGAAATTTGTTTTGTTTGGGGAGTTTGGTGACTGGGAATCCTAAAAGCTGGATTTTATTGTCTACTTTTATTACTGTTAAACTAACTGATGCTTTGAGGGAAGTTAGAAAATCTTAGTGTTTTAGGAAGTGTTCTGTTGCCATCTTGGGAGTGGTCGATATTTCATCATCTCTTTTTTTTGGCTGTGAAGATGTCTGCATAAGAATGAGCTATCTTGCTTATGAGTCTACTACTTACTCCAACTACGGCCACCTTAATCTCAGATGTAAACAGCCTGACTACTTGATTCTTCAGGCTTTGTGAGAATAAACATGATTAATAAAGAGGGGATAAACATGAGATTAAAAAAGCTTTCCAGGGACTGCTCTGATATCCTTTATGGTGCTGTTAATACTAATTTTGCAAAAGGGATATTACTGTGAAAGTCTGAGCTCCGGGGAAGCCCTGCCTTGTAGCTGCATGAGGACTTGCAGTACCTTCCTTTCCCAGGTGGCACAGGGCTAGAGGCTGCACAGAGTTGATGTGACTCTCTCATGGTTTGAGCGTGCTTGGGGTTTGCAAAGTTAATGGAGATCCTGCCTGGAGAGCTGTGCATGTTGGAAGCCTTTACAGCTCAAGCTCTGAAGACTCAGCTGCATCATGCACTTTGCATTGTGCCATATGACAGCTGATTTCTCCTGGCAGCTGGCCGAGCTCTGGGAGCACGGCTTACGTTTCAGCAGAAGGCTCGCTGAATGAATGTGCTTCTGCAAAACACATTCAGTTGGTGTCTTTTCTGGGGGAAATCTGTCAGAAACTTCTGAGCAGCTGTAGTTGCAGCTTGCACGTGGGGTAGGGATTGCCTGGTGGTAGGAGTGGGTGAAAAGGAGGCAATCACATCTTATCTCTTCCATGTTTCGGTAATAGTGGTGGCTGAATCTCTAAGTATTGAATTCCTCTGTGCCAAACCACTGATATTGACAGGAGCCTTGTTAGCCTTGACACTTGGTGGAATTAATGATTTGTAGAAACTTAATGAGATGATTATTTAATGATTATTGAATCCTGTAGATTGCTTGAGATTGCAGTGATTCTACTGACTGCTGCAGCCAGCAGGTTCCTGCCTGGCTGTTGTGTCCAAGCACATCTCATTCCCCTTTGCTTGCACAGTGCACTTAGGAGTGAGTGATACTTACGTGTGCTTTACTCAGCATTATGTGCTAAGACTCTCACCCTATGGCCCTTTTGTTTCCTAAAGGTTATCCATCTTATCCCTATTTCCTGAAGTTCACACTCATCCCTTACCCATCTTATCCCTATTCCCTAAAGATCACACTCATCCCAGCTGGTGTTTACTATAGATGTTTTATTCTGATGAGCTGTCAACAAGAGGTATCACTGACATAAAGATGGTTAATAGCAGCAAGAGATGGAAAATGGAGATGAAAATAAAATGTTTTCAGGGAGCTTTTAGCAATTCCCTTGTGATCCTAAGTGTTGATCTTGACTGCACAGAAATGACAGCATGTACTGAGACACCTTTTGCATCATGGGGAAAAGTAGAATTGACCTGTCTTCAGGGTGAATCGGGGAGGGAGGCCTAAATCCTGGGGGCTAACATGAGATTTTTGTTTCCTGAGTCAGGTGTTGGGTCAATTGGCTGTTGAAAGCTTGGCTTCTCCAGCCATGTTTAAGCAACAGATCTGCACAGAGTTCTTTAGAGGCATAACAAAATCCTTCCTAAAGAGAGGTGGACAAATTCAGAGTCACTGAAACTGTCGTGTTGCTTTTGTGCTTTTGGAGTTTGTGTGTTTGGGTTGTTGTTGTTTTGGTTTTGTTTGTTTGTTTTTTTAGCCAGGTACAAAACACACATGCATGTGCACATGCACACATACACCGAGTCCTTGGAACCCAGAGCCCTCTGCTTGGAGTGATGGTGCAGATGCCAAAGCCCAAGTGAGAAAGTAGTTCTGGGCACCCATTGGCCACCACCTAATCCTGTACCCTGTGCTTTATTGATTCTCTCCCGTGGTTTAGGGGAGGGGATTATAAGGAAGAGCTCAGTTCCTCCTCTGGCTCCCCGAAGCAGCTGGAGCTTGGGAACGTGTTCCTGGGCACATGCTGGCTGGAGGCTTGAACTGGTGGTCCTTCATTGCCTGGCTCCTCATTTACCCAGCTGAGTTACATTCTTTAGAGTGGGGACAGGGCTGTGGGGCTGTGCCATTCCTGTCTGATGGAGTAATGGCAGAAAAAGAGATCTCTGTCAGCACAGTTCAAGTGGTGCTCTTGGTGAGTGCCTTTTTGAGGAGGTGATGACTCCCTGCCCTGTCCTGTTCTTCCACAGCCCTTCATGCACACTCCTGATGGAACACTCCAATCCTTAGGAAGATGGCAAGGCATGAAGCAAAGTGATTAATTTCCTGCCAGATGGGGAGGTTTTTTCTCCCAGAAAATTTTGTGAGGTCTTGCAGGCTCTGACTCTGCAGCTGGTATCCAAAGCTTTGAGGGAATGGATACTTCAACCACTGTGGATAGCATTGCATGGTGCCTCATGCATTGAACCTGGAATGGGAGCAGCCAGAGACCCTGACTAGTTCGTGAAGGTGTGTGAGCATTTGTTTCTCTTGCTGTTGTGCTGTTATGCAGTCAGGAGCAGGTCTTGCCTCCTACTCAGCTTCCTCCTTTGGAAAAAGAATAAATGCAATGGGTTTTGTCTCCGTGCTGCTCAGGGAAGTTGAGTGTTTTGGTGGTGAGACATCAGCCATGTATGATCTTGGGATTTTTAAGCTCTATCATTTCAAAAAAACAGAGACACCTGTGGGAACCTTTCTGGTTTGCAATACTCCTTACTGTAAAGAGGTTATAGCTTTTTACCCCTTTGTATTTTCCTGGAGTTGATTTTTGAGCCAGGTAGGCAGTATTTTCTGTAAGTTGTTATTTTTTTTCCTTTTTTTTTTTTTTTTGTCTCTTCTCATTAAAAAGAAGCTCTTCTTCTGCAGGGCAGGAGGGACTTTAAAAGGCTGGATTGGTAAATATACACTGATTTCACCAACCATTCATTATTCCCAAAGGTTTGAGTTATTTGCTGCTTCTTCCTTATTTTTCTTAAATTCTTTGACCAATTCTACTTAAATTATTTTGGGGAAAAAAGTGTGAAGAAGCGAAAGTTTCTTTGAAATGCCATGGTCTTCCTAGTGGATCCTTTTGTGTTGGGTTTTTTTTTTTTTTTTCCTTTTTGTGTGTGCTTTATTTATGATTGTTTTCTTAAAAATAATATTTAACAAAGGTGTTCTTTTGTAATCAGTTGTGGGGAACCACTTTAGTTTTTCAGGTGTGGAATAAGAACAAAATGTTTAGATCAAAAGGGCAGAAAAATGCTTGCTTTTGGTCAAAGGAATATACTATTAGAAAGATGTTTGGAAGGAAAATTATTGACAAAGCTCTAATACTAAGGTGCTGAAATGTTTCTAAGTGCTTCCTATGCTTTGTAACTCCTCCCATTTATTGATCGCTTAAACTTTCTCTGACTTCAGCTCTTCCAGCAGCTGGTCTGGCACTACATTCCATGTTGAATCCCTTTCAGAAATCCTTCACAGAAAACTCTAGGTTTGGGCAAATATATTTGTAAAGCATTACAGCAAAGAACCTGAAAGCAGAGTGAATAGTGCTGTCCCATTGTCATTCCATTATATTTGGCAGTGTCTCCAAGCCATGTATTTACTAAGCTTCAGCAAAACTCAGATTATTTGAATCCAGTGTTCATCTGGGAGTTTTTTTGTCATGGACTGGATTTTAGTTCTGTTGGTTGCAAGGTGGTAACATGACAGTAATAGCATTTCCACCCTGCAGAACAGTGCATTCAGGAATATTATGAACAATTTCATAGAAGGCTTCATGACAGGAACATTTCTTAAATGGAGAAGTTAAAAGACTCGCAGCCACACTGTGATTCCATCTGACTGTCTGTTTATGAGCTGCCAGCTGAGGCTGTTGTTTGCCTGTGCTGCAGCCTGTTCCCATGGCCTCCCCTGGCCAGCACTGCCAAGGAGCTGATCCATCAGGCGGGGGACTCAAAGACCCCAAGCTTGTCTGTGCAGTTTTCAGCTATCTTTTCCTCCCCCAGAATCCATCACCAATTTTACCAGGGCTGGCACAAGGTTTGCTGTGGGAATGAACAGCTGGGAGTGGTCAAGTGGCACATGACTGCTGTTCTGGCAGCAGCTTGGGTCTGTGCTGCATCAGAGCGGTTGTATAACCAGCCCTTGGTTTATTCCTGCACTGACCAACCATTTGGGCTGCTCAGTTATGGTGTACATATATTTCAAAGCTTATTCTCCCTGTCTGCCTTTATAGATCTCTATAGCCTATAGATCTAATGCTTTTTCAGCCAGAGCAGCTCTGGATGAGATTGCTCCGGTGTTCTCCACTCACCAGGAGCATGCTATGTCTCACAAGGTAGATTCTCCTCGTGCTAGATAGCCAAGAGCTGATGGGAATGGAGAAGTGAGAAAAAGGAAACCATTCCTGACACTTCAGGTCTCATTGGAGACTGGAAGGATTGGAGTCTTTCAGGCCAAAATGCTGCTGCATTGTGTTATGTGTTTATTTGAAGTTTGGAGCACTCATGAAAATTGTTTACAAGTCATTTTAAGGTCGTTACTTGAATTTCTGGTCACCACGGGTAGTTTTTTACGTTACTCAGCCTGTCTGTCATGATCTGGCACGGACTGTAAGGAAAATTATTAGAGCACTTGGGACTTTGAGGGTAACAATTTAGCAGCTGTGCTTCACTTGCAGCCTGGGTTAGAGCTGGTTAAGTGCAGATCAGCTCTTTAGATTTCACTAAGTGTTGCTCTGGGTTTGTACAACTGCTCAGTGGCTGCAGATTTGCTTCTGCTTCTACTTTTTTAACGTGTGTGATGGAGCTGATGAGTGTCCTTTTGGTTTTTTATGCCTTTTCAGGTATTTTTTAGATTTCCCTGCCTCATGAGGATCTACTTCCAGACCTTTCTTGGGCAGGAGGGGTATATGACTGCTGTTATTTTAGCTGGACTTGGAACCGAGTCCAAGTCCTGCTTAGGAGGACTATGGCTATCAGGTGGGAAAGTTTGAGCATCTGGTCCAAAAGGGCATAAATACTCTTCCCTCCTGTGTGTCAGTAACTATAAAGTCTTTTCCAGACTGACTAAATGTTCTGCATTTCAAGCAGTGCTGTGGAAACAGATCCATTTGGCATTATGCATTAGTTGGGCTATTAACAGACGTAGGATATTGAATGCTGACTACATTTCCTACCAGTGAATCACAGGGGCCTTTAGCTCGCTGCTTTGTTACTCATTTGGGATTTGAGGGTTGGTTATAAATATGGGGTCCAATACTAGATGGATTGGTGAGTTTCCTAGGAGATGGGTGC
Source organism: Daphoenositta chrysoptera (assembly GCA_013397915.1). NCBI lineage: Eukaryota > Metazoa > Chordata > Aves > Passeriformes > Daphoenositta > Daphoenositta chrysoptera. The sequence goes on from VZRO01002108.1 coordinate 190,568, forward strand.
CAGTGCTGGCATGCAGAGAGAGATTGCTTGAAAAGCTTTATTTTACTTTCATCCTGCAGGGAGATGTTGCCCTGGCTCTGATGTGGCTGCAGGTAGTCATAAAACCTATGTGCTTTATCCTGAGACAGATAATATTCTTGGCAGAGCTGGGGTCAGTGACTGGAAGCTTTAGAAAGTTAGACAATTAAAACACTTCCTTTACAAACTGTTTGACAGGAGACTGACTACCAATGAATGAAGTGTGTGGCACTTAACATGACTAAAAATTAAAGAAAAAAACTGTACCATCCTGCACACATGTCCATCCCTATATATACAGGTTGATAAAAACTGTTCAAGAAAAAAAAGATAGTAAAGGCAAATTTGGAAGTCAGGCTAAATTTTGTTCAGCCGTGTAAACAAAACCCATTGTAATAATCTATCTAATGATTTGGGTTTCTTTTAAGAAGGACTTTTAAGAGGACTTGGGTCTTTTCCAAGAAGATTTGGTTTAGGCAAGGTTAGATATAAAAAGGCTCAGAAACATGGAATGGGGGGTATGATGTTAAAATGCTCTGAGTGCTAAAGCTGTTTTATGAGATTCCTGTGCTCATCTCTGGGTGTTGTCCCTCCCAGTTGTGTTAATGCCACCATTTGTGGGATTGTAGTTGTCATGAATTGGTGACAATCAAAAGATCAAAAGCAAACCTTAAAAGGAGGGGAAGGTGAGTGGAACCTTAATCTAAACTTGATCCCGGGAATGTCTGTGGGCGTGGTAGGTGGCCTTAGAGAGGGTGGGAGTGAACACAGTGGGAATCTCTTGAGTGGGATTTGCAGCCAGAGGGATTTCAAGGTGTAATTGTGCCCTTATGCATCCCCAAAATGTTAGTGCTGCAGAGAAGTTGTGCTTCTGTCAGGGCTCGGTTTTATTGTGTGACCTAGAAGTGGGAAGAGAGAAATAGCAAATGTGTGCCAAATCATAGAAATCACCTGTCTTTGTTGAACCAATATATTCTGTTTGAACCTTCAGAAATACTGCTCCCTGCTCTGAGGGAGGTGGCTGGGGAAGCTTTGGGTTCAGGTAGGCAGGAGGCTGCAGGTTTGATGTGAGGGCTGCAGGAGCCTCTGCCTTTTCTGTGCTGCTGGGACTGTCCCAGTATTGTCTCTGGTGAGGCAAATGGAGGGATGGGAGCTTAAGGAACAGAACGGGTGGTGTGACTTGGTGGCTGGGCAAAACTTATTAACAAAGGATTTTCTTTAATGGGCAGGAGAAGAATTGATTATTTTTTTTCTCCTCTGTGGAAAGGTGTTGGGGGTGATCTCCCCTAATCATTAGGGAGGGACTGGGGATATGGGGTATTTCAGCAGCTGCAGGAGCAAAGGAAGGACTAGCTGTGTTCTCTGACCTTACCAAGTCCTTAGGCTTTCCCATCTCCTTTCTTAATTAACAGTGAGTTTGAAGACAGTGGCCAGTGGGAATCAGCAGTTCTGTTTTTCCAATGGTGTGGAGCCCTGGGAGGCATATGGATGAGTGTGAGTTTTCCCTGAGTTTTCCCTGTGGGGCTGGGACCTGGGAGTGCTCAGGAAAGTGTCCTCTGTTGTTGAAGCTAAGGCAGCTTCATTTTTGTGGCACTGGATGTCTTTCTGGTATCTCTTTCTGTATGTCTCCAGAGTGTGTTGTTGATATACATTGCAGTAGCTCTCGTTAAAGTCAGAGACACCTTTAATAGAGATGCAAATTGCTCAACTGTGACATATAAACTGCAACAGCAGCCCACAATAGATATGTTTATGTGACTAGAGCCATCTGACTAATTCATAGCAATTAACTTATTTTGTAAATTGAACATGTTTTTCTACTTGCATATTGTTCATTGGCAATTTGGGATTTTTTTCAGGTTTACTCATTCTTCAAAATTATCTCCTATGTATCTCCTATGACTCATTCTTTGTCCATGGCTGACTCATGAACTCCTTCATACAAGCATTTGATGTGCCAGTTAATTTGAATTAGCTTCATAGGTCATTTGGCATTGGTTTGGTGTCCAGTTGGAAAAGTCCAAATGTTGAGTTCAGGGTCCTTGAGCAGAGGTCAGATCAATTGGATGGAACCGTGCTCCAATATTCATATAAATTTTCTCTTTCTGGTAACTTTTAGACGGAATTGTGCTCATTGAAAGCGTTTTAAGAAAGATTACATCAAAAGATGCTGGAGTAAGACCAGGGCCAGATTGTAGGTTGTTTGGGGAGATGGGATAATACTGCTGAAGTAAATCTTTAGCACTCTGTTGTGGTAAGTTTTCTGATGGCACATCAAGACTGGTAAAAACTGTTCTTCAGCAACAGCTTATTCAACCTTCCCTTCCGCTGCCTGAGCAGGCCTGCCTGAAGGCACGGGCATGGCATGGGATGCTGACAAGTTACACTGCTGTTTTCACTTGGTACCTCTCAGCTGAGTCTTCAGTGCTGAGTGATGCACATCCTCTTTGTGTGCTGCTGCTGAGCTCTGGAGAGACAAGCACCAGTGTTAGCAGGAGCCAGGAGCTTCTCTGTCATCCTTGCTTCAGTGTGGGGTTATGCCTGTAGCAGGGAGCAGGAGTGGACGTGTGAGATCTTCTCGTTTGCCCCTCACTCAGGCTGGCAGCGTGCTCTGAAGGAGGTGTGGCAGGTATGCTGTCACCTGCAAATCCAGCACTGGTTGGGTTTCACATCTTGATGTTAACTTAAAATTTATTTCAATCTGTAGATATGTCTGTGGGGCTCAGGCACACTCTTTATTGTTGCTGTAATAAGCATACCCTCTGGCAGAGGGGCAGAACAAGCAGCTCAGAGAAGGAAATGTGTAAGAGCTGCAGGAATTGTTCCAGCTCTTCTCTCAGCACCCCTCTACTGGTTTGTGGTCTGTTTAACTGATGCATAAACTGAGTGGGACAGGTCACCCACGCCTCAGCAATTACAGCGTCCTAGCTAAAGAGTCTTTAGTCAATACATTTGATTCCACTTGTGTCTGGTATTGGCAGAAATGTTTCTTGGCCTCTGACCCTGGGGAAGATTCCTGCTGGTCTTGCTCTGGTTGTGCCTTGTCATGGCCCTGCCTGGCAGAGCCTCGCTGATGGATGTTCAGAAGAATTGTGTCTTGTGAAGAGGGAGGTGGCTGATAAGGGCTAAACCATCTGTGTTGGTGAAAAGGAAATCCTCCCTGCTTGCAAACAGATGTGAAATATTTTCTCAGTATACTCTGGAATTATAAGAGTGAGCCCATTTCCAAAATGACAGGCAGTGGAGATGGCTGAGCATGGAGAAAAGGCTCATCCTTGCCCTGTGTTATAGGCTGAGCTTGCCTGGCATCTGCAAGTTGGTGCTGGTGGCTTGCATGTTTTCCCCTTCATCAGTCTTCTCTGTCATGGACTCCCAGTGCTCTGGGAGCAGCCTGGCAGGCAGAGGTTGGTTAAGCTATGTCAGAACTTTTTATTATTGAAAGCACGTTCAGTCTGTGGATGTTAGTCAAAGGTAAATTAGAATGCAATTGATATATGCATATGACATGCATATTAATTTTAAATGTGTTTATTGCAATTAGTACTATTACAATGAATGCCAGAGGAAACAGGGAATGATTAACCTCACATAAGCTTTGTTGTAATTTGTTTAAAAAGTTCAAATTTAAAACGAGACAATCAAAATGTTGCTGGTTGATAAGGGGGGAAGACACAGGGGGATGTATTTGAGCGGAGTTTCCCAGTGAGTTCATACAGAGCCTTTGCCACTCTCTGACTTGCCTGGGTGACTCCTCCTCTGCTGTTTCTCTTGTTCCTGATTAAGGCTTTGGGTTTGGATCTGAAAGATTTGTGGTACAGAAGCTCCTCTCCTCCTTTGTGATACTCTCTGCCTCTGTCATTTGCTCAGTCTGTTGTCTCTGTTTCAGAGGGTCTGTGTGGGGCTGGAGGGAGAAGCATCACGAGTGTCCCACCAAGCAGGGCCTCGTGTTCAGGAGAACCCCAGAGGATGAAGTCCTCCCCAGTCATACATGAAATTAGGGTCTCTCCAGGCAATACATGGCTGTGATCTCATGTAGCCAGGCAAGAGGAGGCTGAAATGTTGGAACTGTGTCTAGTGGAACTGTTGATTAGAGTATTCTACTGGAAGTGAGAGAGTCACCTCTGGTATCCCAGGAATTCCATACCCAGACTTTGTGTTCCTGGTGTTGAAAATTTTGTTTTCTCTTATGCAACCAGTGTTTCCCAGTAGGTGCTGGTCCAGGAAAAGAGATATGTGAGGCTTCCAGAGATGGGCTGAACAGAGCAAGGGCTTAGCCAGCAGGTGAACTCCTGGAAGAGGACTGGAAGACACTGGCTTGATTTCTGTCCCTGGGAATCCATTTGGACTGTTATGTTAACTACATCATCTGTAAGTGCCAAAAGGGATTGTTTCATTGCTCCTGTAGCCTGTGTGGTCTCACTTAACCCTAGGGATTAGGCAAAGAGAGGCCAAAAAGCTGATGTAGAGATCTAGCAGAAACTTGCTTCAGACAAATGCTCTGGGTGACTCACTACATCCCTCCTCCTCTCTGCCAGCCTCTGCTGCCTACATAGATTCAGTTCTGCTGATGTATCTTCATTCTGGTAAACTGAATTCATGGTGGAGATTGTTCTAGTCCACCTGGTTAATAATAAATACACTGATAAAGCTCGTCACCACTTCAGCATTGTTATGTAAGTATAAATCTGTAAGTAGATCAGGCTTTGTTCCATGAACAAAGAACAGACATGAGAGTAGAAATTAAAGAGGTTGCATATTTGAGAGCTTTGGCTGCTCTGCAAAAGTAGGGTTGCAGTACAGCTGTGGTCCCTACTGTTTAAGTGACGTAACTTTGATGTTTCCTCTTTCTTTCATCAAGAACTTCTGGTTTCTATGAAGACTAATTCTGTGTTTCTGGGTGTGCATGTCCTGTGCAGAGACCTAGTTATGGGAGAATTGGGAGCTGCCTGGCTATGCTGATGCAGTTATAGAGGGCTCATACTGGAATGATACAGAAAAGATTTTTTTTACACAGATACACACCTGACCTACTGCAGGCAAAGTGCTTTTGGTTCGTGAGCTTGTGGCTCTGCAAAGGGCAGGTGTGCACTGGCAGGGAGCCAGCTGTAGGGCTTTCTCTGCTGTACCCTTTCAGGTGATGCAGCCACATCCCAAAGGTAATGACCAGGCCTGTCCTCTTTTCTCTTTCTGCTCCTCACCTCCATAAAAGCTGTGCCAGTCCCTGTGCAACTCTAAAGAGATGATGGGTAAGCATGTGCTTGTTTTTTTCTGCTTAATTCTTCTGTCTGAAGGATGACTGAAAGACAGCTTGGAAAAAGGGTCTATTTTCTCTCATGAGCCTGTTTGTTTTCATAAATAGAACCTTTCAAAAATAGCCCTTTCAATAGCCCTTCAAAAATGATGGTGAAATAGTGAGCAAATTGCAAGAAGCCCTAAGAACCCATCCTTGGCTCTGTCTTGGGTAAAGGGCCTTGGAATCCCATCCTGCAGTTTAATTAATCCCAGATCTTGGTGTTTGGTATCAGTTGGAGTTTCAGAAATGCTCTTTGTATTCTCTACAACCTGTTGAAAGGAAAAGGTTACTGTGTTTGGAGAATAAATGTTTCAACTAGCCTGTCTCTACAGATTTCAAAGGTAGAGATATTCTTCAGGGTTTGCCAACCTGATATCCCCTGTGATAGAGGCCAGGGGTTTACTCTGATTTCTGCCTCTGCTGCAGAATGGTTAAGATTTATTTGTAGTCTAAAAGCAGTGACAGCATGTGGCTTCATTAGAGCCTGCTGTTCTTGATTACATGATGGCACCTCCCTGTCTCTGTTTTGGTCACAAGCTGTGATACCTTTGGTTTTGCTGGGGGGCAGCTCGTTGGGAATACATTCTGCTTCCAGGACAGTGTAAATAGTTTCGTGGCCAGCACTGTGGTTGTATGAACTTAATGGCTGTCCTAGTTTTGGATGACATTAGTGTGTAATGGCCAGCTTTCCAGACATCAGCTACTAATTGTAACAACTCGGGTAGGAAAAACCAGTGTGTAGGAAACCCATTTGATAATGACTGCAGGATGCTGTTGCAAAACAGCATTTTCCCAAAGAACATTTGTCTGCTTGTTATCCATCACTTTCCTTCAGCATCCCAGGAGAGCTGCTTTCTTCATCCTGGGGCTTGCTTGGCGTATCCAGTTTCCAGTGGAAAACAGAGGTCACTCAGTACAGGACCCTTGAACCAATTTTTCCCAATCTGCTGAGGACACTGCCTATGAGTCATGGACAAGCAGAGGTAAATCTGCTGGCTTTTTGAGATTTTTGGGGTATAGGCAGTTGGGAAGAGGCAGTTGCAGGTGTGTGCTGTTCCCTTGCTGCCTCAACAGCTGTGGTTGCAGCTGTGGCACTTAGACCTGTGTAAATAGATGCTCTTTTCCAGTTTTGAGACCTGTGTTCTGATGCTTGAGGTTTAGGCTCTGACAGAGGCTCGAATGATTTAACTGGTGAGGTAATGCTCTGTGTGCTTCAAAATGGGCAGTGGCTGGGTCAGGGCATGAACCATTGTCCACAGACTCTGAGTGCTACGCAGAAGCCAGGGAAGGATCTGCTGGTTTTTGAGCATTTTGAGCGTGTGCCTGCTACTTTTCCAGGGAAAGAACATATTTTTATGCTTATAGGGTTTACTAATCCCTTTTGCTACTTCTTTTTTTTTTTCTTTTCAAAATTTTGTCTAAAAACACGTAAGCTGATTTCAGCCATACTTGACAAAAAAGGTGGAGGCCTTGATGTTAGGAAGCCTGTAAAGTTTCAGTTTCTAAGATGGTCAGAGAAGGGAGAGGCACCTTTAAACTGGGATGGCAGCTACTGTCATGCTGAAGGAATCCTCATGTGGACCTCAGTGCCTGGGGAACCACTCTGCACTGGGCAGCTGAGAAACAGTGGACAGAAGGGACCAGATATTTGCCCTGCCCTTGGCTTCTTTCTTTGCTCCTTGGGGTCGGTTCTCTGCTCTTACAACTGGATGGTGGGAGCTGGTTGTGTTGGGAGCCTGAAGCTTGCAGATCTCTGCCTCATTCACAGGAGTATTTTACGAGTCTGAATAGAAAAGAACCCAAGGCTGTGGGTGGAAAGCAGGCAAAACACAGCTTTGTGCTCAGGGAGTGACTGGCACAGGGCAGAAGGTGGGTGGTGAGGATGCCAAAGAAGGGGTCTTCCAAGGAGTGGGGAGCGATGGCCCTGAGACACGTGCTGTGTGCCACGGGTTAAGCCTGTGATGGAGGTGTTAAAACTGGGGTGTCTGCAGTGAAAGAATTCCTGCTGGTTAGGAGGTAGAGTGGCACAGCAGAGGGTGGAAGTGTTGGCTGCAGCCCCAGGAAGTGTCCATCGCTGGATTTCGGATAGGTGGGAACAGAGGACGAGATGGTGAAGTGGGAGCTCTCTGGGCTTTGAAGAACAACACTCATCGACTTCAGCCAGCTGTGGGCTTTATCTCGCTGATGACTCACTGTGCTCTAAAGAGCAGCTCGTAGTTTTAATTGGAAACCGTAACAGTGTGTTGTGTGATTCCTAATGACCAGTGCTGAACCTGGAAGTAAATCCTGTGATCTGCTTTGGCCAGATTCTTCTACTGGCATGGCTGGTAATTAGCACAGAAATTATTGTTGGGGTGGCAGGAAGGGGAGAAGGATAATGATGTGAGATCCAGATTCTCAAAGGTTGGCTGTTTTTGTAGCCATCCAGACAACACAACAGTTGTTAATGTTCACTTTGAACATACAAACCCTGTTTTTTGTGGTTTAAAAGGGATATTGTCAACTATTTATTTATTGCTTTTAATTTCTTTCTTGCGCTTTGCAATTTACCCCAGAGGTTCTTGAATTACATTTCTTTCCCCACCAATTTTTTGTCCTATTCTATTTCACAAAAGACAGCAGGAATTTTTCTCCCCTTTTTTTTCTCCTTTTCTTTCTTTTTTTTTTTTTTCCCCCTTTTTGTCAGATCTCATGTATAGTTTCTATTGGCAATTTAACCACTTCATTGTGCTACCCCCGAGGTAGCTGCATAGGAAATAAATTTTGACTAACTGAAAGGAACTATAAGAGAATATAATATTTTCCTTTCAAAATGAAAATGTACCGGAAATTTCTGGATCCTTGAAGGCTGCAGTGCATCAAGTCCTGTATATCTTTAATAAGCTGGACTATAGGTAAAAGAAAAATACCCTGCAATTTGGTCTGAAATTGTGTATTTAGCAAACAATGCCTTATATGATCTAAATAAGCAAGTGCTATGCAGTGGACTTAAAAATGCAGACTCTCCCTTGCTTTGTGATTTTCATCAGTTATCAAAAGCATCAGTCCACATTGTGAGCTTGCTGCTGGGTTCTTGTAATGAGAGCTGAGTATCAGCTATAGAAATGTAAATGGAGCAATCTGAACCTGCATCTTTGCTTTTCCTACTTATGCAACTTCTGTAATGGGACTGAATGGAAATAAATCAGCTTAAAAAACCCCCACCAAACATCCCATTTCGTTGCTTTTCTGAAAGCTTGTATGCTGGATTTTGGTGAAAGCTACTTTTTCCACCAAATTTTAAATGCTTGGCAAGGATGAAGATGAGGCTTTGCAGTGGGAACAGGACTAAGGGATCCTTATCTGTGACAGTGCTGATGGATGCTGTTACCATTCTAGATGGTGGGTGCTGCCAGGATGAGCAAATGATACACTGATTTTAATATTTTTTCCCAGTAATCCGAAGAAAAATACTTCAAGAGGGAAAGGAGAGAAGGAGACCCAGACTGAAATGCAAATGTGTTCATTGAGGGAAAGAAGATACTGTGTGCAACAGTGAACAGCCCTCTAACCTTTATGGATTTGCTTCCCTAGGGCTGGCCTTTCAGAGAGGACATGGCAGGAGAAGCTGTGTTAGGATGGAGCTACTTGGTGATGGCTGGGCTCCAGGGCTGTCAGTCCTTTTTTGCTAGCCATTGTGTTGTTTGCAAAAGGAGGAAAGAGGTCCATGTGTAACACGAAGGCTTCTTGTTGCAAGCAGAGAACGCTGGAGGGCAGAGAGGTGGCCATGGTGACAGTATCTCCTTCCTCTTTGCCAGGAGCAGAGATGCAAAGATGCAGATTGATAACGCTGCTCCTTAGCATGCAAAGCTGAGCCTGAAGCCAGCCTGGTGAGCACATCCTCTAATTGAATAAGGGTGGCATGTAACAAACCCAGCCCCTTATTGATAGGAAGAAGGTTTCAGTCTCTTTAAACTTCATTAAACTCTCTGTAGTAATTAACCACTGTGCAAGGTAGCGTTCTCTGCAGTGCTGTTAGCGCTGCCTGGACATACCTTATTGATTAATCCAGCCCTAAAGTCAGGCTGCTGGAGAGAAACGACTGGGAGAGAACATGCTTCTCCTTCCTCTCTTGTTGGGAGGGGACCAGGTAATTTGTTTTTAAGGGAGCAGTGTCTGGTTATCAGAGTTGCCTCCGTGTTTTCCTTCTTGTCATGCCACAAGACTGAAGCCAAGGAGTTTTTCACGCTGCCGTGAGTGGCCAGAGCTGAACGTGACAATGGCTGCTTGGGACCACCCTAGAGACTATCTAATTTATCTTTATGGCTGCAGGGGTGAGGGATAAGCAAGAGACAAGTGATAGGAGTGCAGAAAATTGGATTCCTTAGTTGGCTTTTGGCCATCCTTGTATTAATTTTTTTGTTGGAGTCCATTTCTGTTCAAATGACCTGAATAGTAAAAATGAGCGCTGTCTAGGGAAGGAAAGGGTAATAGATGCACAGGAAGGGCAGTAATGGGACCAAAGGGTATTTAGCCCAAGTACCTTGGTTCCTAGATGCCTTTTCCATTGGTTTTTGTTAAATTCTGCTTTTCATCTACCTTTACCATAGTTTGTCTATAGCAGAACACTTAAGTGTGCACAGCACCCTCTAATTTTGCAGATCCCCTTTTCCATTTGTGCCCTTGAAGCTCTTTTTTTTGACGTGGCAATGCGCTGTTTGCTCCCGTGAGCTCTGCAGCGCTAATACAGCTGTGGGAAGAAGATGGGTTCTGCTCACCTCATCTATCACCGGCAGCGTTGTCACCCGGCTGCGTTTGCGTGGCTGAGCCCTTTATTGCCCGTGCGGCTGGGAGAAAGCTGGGAGAAAGCCATGGATACACCGCTGGTGCCCTCTCCTGGAGGCACAGCCGCGCTCTGCCAACCCTTCTGAGAGCATCCCCTCTCTCCTCTGAGTGATTCACGCCTTGGAAACTGAGGCATCACGGTGGGGGACTGTGGTGGGGTAGCAGAAGAACGAAGTGTGCAGTCCCGTACCTTGTGACAAATACCAGATGCTTCAGAAAAATGCTTGGCATCAGTGCGATCATACACGCTGCAGGGAAGTTTCTTCTTTATCCTGGCTTGTTTACAGGCCCAGGAGCATGATGCTTTAGATCTTTATGTCATGCTATAACCTGCCAGTGGCATTTTAATGTGGTGGTGAAGGTTTGTGTGGCTTTCTGGGGCTGTGCTGTGCCAGGAGATAGCCCACGTAGGATGTGAGCTACACTTTGTGCTCTGCTTTGGGGGCCAGGAGCTCGGGGCCTGTAGAGCTGAGGTGTTGTTTGCTTTTCTTTGTTCTCAGCAGCCAGAGAGATGGTGGAAATTTGGCTGCCAAAAATCCTCAAAGTCAAATGACACCACTGGAAGGTGACACTGAGGGATAGCTTTCCCCCTTTAGGAGCTCACACCGAGGAAACACAACCCATATGTGGAAGTTGCTACCTTAGACCTCAAGTCTGTGCTCTGGTTTTTGTGGCTCCCTTTAAAAGCCCATTTTGCACTATCTGTGAAGTCTTTACAAACCCAAGGACATTTAGCTTAAGGCAGTACATGCTGCCACACACTGCCTCCTTGGCAGATAAACGTGGTGCATATGTTTGTGAAGAGGGTATGGCAGCATTTCCAAGTTTCTCCTGGTGCTGTAGGGAAGGCTGTGTGAGAGGCAGGTAAGGTGTTACTGAGTGCTAAGAAAGAACCAGTGGTGCATTCTGGAAAACAAAAAAAAATGGCAGGTTGAGTGAAGCCATCAGCCACCTGGCAAGAGCTGTATTCATTTAGTCTATTGGGATGCTGAATTTTTAAAACTTAAAACCCCCAATAATCCTGAGTCGCTGAATTGCCAGCCAGCTGGCTGCAGTTGCTGTGATACTCCCCTTATTTGCAAGAAAACTGAGTTTCCAGGATATGCTGAACTTTGAAACATCAGCAGAGTCCAAAAAAGTTTTGCTGGGAGTGGGCTTTGTGATGGTCCTGGGGCAATTTGACTATTGCACTTTGAATTCTGCAGGTCTTTTGTCAAATTCTTAGTTTTGTTAAGAAATTAGCTCCTTTCCCCTTTTTTTTTTTAGGTTTTTTTTTCCTTATTGATCCTAATAATTTTTTACCCCCCTTTTTTTAGTCATCTGGAATTAGAACCTTTAGTTTTAGCCAAGTTTTTGTGTGTATATTTGTAAGGGCATATTTTATACATCTTGGACATTTTCTGTTTCAGAGTAAATTTTATTCTCATATCTTTGCTTTCAGGAGTGTCTGGAAAAGGAGAGCAAGTGGGAGGGACAGGGCTTTGAGGCATATTTTGTTTTAAATGAGTGATTTCTAGAGAGATTTCCCCTGTCTTAAACTATGTTGGTGGAAAGTCATAGCAATCATTTACTCTCAGAGAAGTCTGACTCTTGGGAAAAATCTCTGGAGTACATCTGAGCTTCCTATATATTGAATTCTCCTTGCAGAATATTGATCCTGTTTTCTGGGTTACAAAAGAGAGATTTGGGCTTACATGTTACATTTGTTCTTTATTAAATCTTCTTAGTTAGGACTGTATTTCATTTGTTCCTGAAGGAGCTGAGGAACCTTAATTTGAGTTGTAAAGCCATGACAGCACCCAGAGAAACAGGTTTTTCTCTCATTAGGACCAGGTTGTTGGAACCAGAGTGTACAAGATGGGAAGCAAAGACTCTGCTCTGACAATGGGGCAAAGCAGTGCCTGGAAAAGGCCACAGTTGTGCTGGAGCTCAGCATCTCCCAGAGGTCTCTGAAATATCCAGCATGACTCAGATGTGCAGCTGTGGTTGAACCACTGTAATATTCAATTTGGAAGACTTGTTTCCAGAAGAAAGCCGGGGATGTAGGCGTGTGACTTTGTGTGAGGTCTGGTCCCTTCCTCCATCAGGAGAGGCAATCCTGCCTGGGAGTGAAGGTGGTTTCTGACATCGTTATGTGTGTGTGCATGGGGAAGGAAATAATTTACATTACCATCACTGGTTTTGATGGTTTCTTTTCCTGTTTAGTGGCCTGTAGCCTGACTAATACAAGCACTTTTATGTTGTGGCCAGGCCAGTGCTGCTGTCAGTGTCTCCTTTCCAGCCTCATTCAAGCATCTTCCTGGTGTTATGTAATCCCCAGCACAGGTAAGGAGGTATCTTCACTGCTGTTGAATGCTTGAGAGCTGGTGTTGAATGCTTGAGCAAGTCTGTTCCCTTTTGCAAAACTAACCCCTGTCAATAATTTATAAGCACTAGGAAGATCTCATCTAGAAAATGATGTATAATTCCCGTCAGCCATGTTCAAGGAAGAAGAATTGAACATTAAACAAGACAGGCAGAGATGGGCTAGTGAGATGACTGGGGAAAAGAGATCTCCTCTAATGAGTGGAGACTAAAAGCTTGTAAAACTGGTGCAAAGGATGATAGAGATGGGAAGTGCCTGTTCTTTCTAAATGCATTAAGGTCACAAATACTGGGGAGGGAGAAGGGATAACGAAAACAGAGGGCAGTGTTGGTTCAGGAACAATCAGCTGTTAACTCAGTGAATGAGTGGAAGGTAAAATGGAAAAAAAGGCTTCTGTGCAGAGCAATGAGGCTGGGTAATGGCCTTCTCAGAGGTACCAGGAAAGAAATGGAGCATTTTATTAATGAGAGGTAGTTGCTGATGGTACTTTTGGAAGGCTTTGACACACAGGAGGTCCCTGTCATTTGTGTGTTTCTAGACAAAAGATGTGGGACACTGTTGCTTTTTGGGCACCATGTTTTTCTAGGATGAATTTACCTGGCAATAGTCCAGTCTTCCGACAGTTTTCAGCTGATCATAGTGCTGCTGTGTGTAAACAGCAGCTGCATTTCACTCCAGAACAGGTTGTATTTTAAGCTGTGGAAGGTGTAAGTGCTGCTTTTGGATAACTCTGTATGTCAGCTTTGAAGGTGGTTTTGGGTGAACAGTATTCCTGGAAACTTAAGGAAGAGGTGCTTGCTTCAGAAGATGGTGATGAAGATTGAAATAGCACTACTTGTGGCTGAAAACTATCTACCCTTCAGAAGAGAATGATAATTGTGGAAGCTTTTGTGGACATCCAGAAGGTGACCTGGGACACTTGCCTCCTTAGCCCACCTCACTCCGGAAGAACCTTCAATTTGTCTTTCCATGAATAGGGCACAGTGTTTGCACTGGCTTTGAATGGGAGTGCAGGTATTCTTTTCTTCTTTTTTCTGCAAAGAGCAGGTGGAAGACGACAAGTAAATGATGACATTATTACACTTGCACTTTAATAGTTTCCAAGGAACTTGCGAGTAAGCGAAGGCAACACATGAAATATTCATGGTTTCTCTTTGCTCTCATACAAAAGGTTGAAAGCTTCCAGAGCTGGAGTTCAGGGTACATGAAGCATATGGAAATAACACCTGCAGCTTTGCCTGAAGGGCTAACACTGACCTTTTTTTGAGTCATAAATAAGGTTTGCTTTTTGTTTGTTTTTTTTTTCTTTTATCTCAATTGGAAAAAAGAGATCTGGTTTCCATACACAAGATTCAGTCCCTTTGTCTATAGCAGACTTCCCTCTAGATTCCTAACTTCACTCCTCTATGGCTTCCCTCCTTGTTTGAGGGCAAAATTAGTTTTTGAAGCAAAGTATTTCCCTTGTGCCTCCTTTCCCCCTGCCCCAGTTTATAGAAGGACCACAAATAAAAACGGTTTTCTATAAATGAATGGAAGAAAATGGACATTACAACATCAGTATCATTTTACAACTGATTATTTCCAAAGGGAAACTACCTTTCAGTATAATGCTGTAGATCTGGGAGCAGGAGGAATGCCCAGTTTGCTCCACAGGTGTTATTTGCCCATATCTTGGCACTGTAGCCCCAGCACCGTCAGTGGTGAGTTAAGCCAAGGAACACTTTGTCCTGGCTTGTTGCTGCTGTGTCTGCATGGCAAACAACAAAGCCAGGGGCAATTACAGGTCTGTGATGCTTTTTTCTCACCAGGTGACTAGAAATCTACTCAGGACTTTACCTGGGAGCTGGAGACAGGTGACCTTTAGTAGGAGGGTTCAGTGCAAGGTTGTTGTTGAGCTGTCTAGAGGGCCTAGAACAGAGAGGTGATGTTTACTTTTCCATCTGCCCAAGTTAAGGTGTGTACAGGGTATCACATGAGATAGATGGATGTAGCCACAGCAGCACATCCATCCATCCATCCATCCATCTATCTATCTATCTATCTATCTATCTATCTATCTATCTATCTATCTATCTATCCACAGGATATTTGTAGTCCTGGGATGGGATGTCAGAAGGGTTCCCCTTGAGTGGTGTGATCAGGGCTTGGCTGACTCCCTGCTGTCCTTGTCTGGGTGTAGTGGGAGATCCTTTGGTACTTAAAGCTGCCCTTGCTGGTACTGATACTGAAAGTTTTGGTGAAATGTGGGTGTGAGGTCCCAGGAGGTGAGTGGCTCCAGCCACAGTGTGCTGGCTGGCTCTAGAAGCCAATTCTGTGTGTGAGCAGCTTTCTCCTGTGGGCTGGAATTCCCTGCCCAGAGAAGCAGCACTTCAAACACTCACGCCTGTGGAAGGGGAGAAACTGTACTGGAGTATCTGCACTTACTGCTGAAGTCTGGATTTCTCCTACATGTTTTTACTTGCTCATACTGGATGCACATTATTTGTTCCTTTTTATTTGAGAATTTAACACCAAGCTGTTGTTTTTTGAATAATATCTTATCCACATAATAATATACCCAGCTCTGATAGTGCCTTGTTCACAGAGATGAAGTTGACTGTCCAGTTCTTGATACCTTCATCTCTTGGCATTAGTAATGCTCTCTAAGGGATTCAACCACCCACCTACCCCCCCACTCTGGTGGGTTAAAGGAGATAATTGAGAAAATGTAACATTTGGAGGTGAAAGTAAGGGTTAGTCAGAATAGAATGAAGAGAAGGTGGTCAGACAGTACCTTCAGTCAGTGCAGTACAGGAGAGACGTGTCAGTAGAGAAGCAATGACACAGAAACACTCTGTATCTATGCAACTTTGCTTTGTGTGGCTTGTGTTTTCCCTGTGTTGAACAGAGCAGTGGCAGTGACCAGCACCAGTAGGTGAGCTGCTACTGGTGAATATGTCAAGGAAATTGTCCTAGCCAGGATTTGCAGAGGTTTGCAGATATTCCTCAGCACTTCAGATGTCAGCAGTTCTGGCATTTTATAATCCCACCTCCCCTATTAATCTCTGCTGCAAGCAATTGATTTTTTTTTTCCTTGTGTGCACGTGTGTGCTCTCTAGTGATGCTCCATCACGCCTGCCCTGCCACCCAGAGCTGCACAGCCCTGGAGATGACATTTGCAAAGTGTCAGCAATCCAGCAGCTTGGAAAGACCAGTCTGCTCTGCTGAGTGGGGATCATGGCACTTAAACACTGCTGCTGGAGCTTGCCCAGGAAGCCTGGCCTCAGAAGAGTTCCTTGAGCCCTGATAAAAGATAAACCAAAAGGGAGGAATGCGTCTGTAGAGTATTTGTAACTGATGGAATGTGAAGGAAAGAGAAACCAGCAGTGTTCTGAAATAATATGGGTTAACAGAAGACAGCTTCAAAATGACAATCAGTTTTGTTTTATTCATCTGTATGCTACAATGGTCAAACCAGAATGTTCAATTGAGTGTTTCAACGGGGGAGGGAGGGAAGAAGATACATTTTTTTCAAAATGAAAATGTTCTGTGGTGTCAGTTTCAGTTTTGAAAACAAATTCTATTTCTGATAATCATTTAGAAAACAGATCCATTTAAGAATTGAGCAGACTATGAAGTAACTAGGAAATAATGTACCTTACTTTCACTTCTCATGAGCAAAAAAAAATAGTAGGCTCTGAAAACGTAATGAAAAATATTTTCATAGTGAAATTGAATGTTAATTTCATTAAAGTTTTTTTTTTCTCTCCTCTCTTGCCTTCTCACCTCCCACTGAACTAAAGGCATTGGAAAGCTTTGTCAGGTAGTACTGGCAAGACCCTTCCAGCTGTGATTCCAGTACAGGTTTCCAGGACTGTGATCCCAGTGAATTTTGCTCCCTAAAGCTTTTGAAGCCACTAGAATGAAGCTCACTGACTCTCTTCTTGATCTTTATGCAGACTAGTTTGTGAAGCTGGGATTTGTTCTGGAGCCTGGAATTTTGTGTAGTTTGGAGGAGTAGAAGAGATGGTGTAGTTGATGCCTCCCAGCCTTGAATTACAGTTGGTTTCCCTAATTTCATGCAGTAATGGAAAAAAAAAATTATTATGTCTGCTGGCACCAGAGGGTGATAAAAATTGCAGTTCTATCACCATCATTTCATTCCTACAACCTATAATTGTCCAGATATGTGAATAATCCTCTGAAAATAAGGCAGTCACTTCACCTATGCATTTTGTTCTCTGATTTACCACCTAAAAACAAGAGACCTTTGCTTTTTAATTTTGATATCAATACTGAAGGTGAGAGAAGAAAAGCTTCATAAGCTTTTGATGTGAACAATATCAGGCTCAATGCATCGGAATACTTGAGTGTGCTGAAGGGAGGGGAAGTGTTGTGCCAAATCCCAGCTGCCATTCTCCTTGGTGACAGGCAGCAGGAGGAGTGGATCCAGGGGACATCTAACCAGCTGCAGTGCATGGTACAAGAGGGAACACAGCAATAAACAGAGGGATGGTAGCTCTGGCTACATAGTGTTAGAATGAGCTGGTGAACTTGTCCTGGTCAAAGCTGCTGGACTGAGTTCTTCCCCTTTTTAACTTTGAATGATGTTAAGAGACTCTTGGAAAGGTGGGACAGGAGATAAGGAGCTGTAGGAGGAAGCTGCGATCTTACACACCACAGAAGGACCCTTGAATTTCTGCTTATACCAGACTTGTGGGTGGTGGAGGGTGAGTGAGCTGACTCCTGTTGTACCTTGATGTCCTGCCCTCCTGCCACCCCTTCTAGAGTTCTCATGGAAAATCACAGAGGGACCTGCTTCCTGCCCTCCTGCTGTACTGCTGGGTGGTAGCTGGAGAGGGGTGACCTCTCTTCATCCCTCGGGATCTACAGCTCTCACTCTGTTTGTGTCACGGGCTGAGGTGGGGCCCTGGCACGCCGGAGGGTGGGGGAACTGTCCAGCAGCTGGAAGGTGTCTGTGCCTCAGGCAGCTCAAGGAATCCTTTCAAGGAGCACTGCTGAGTTCTAGGGCTTTTGTAAGCTGGGGATTTATAGCTGCAGGTGTAGTTCAATGCCTTGCTGTTCAGAACTTTTATTACAGGAAGGCGTTAGGAGAACTGGACTCTTAAGATCAGGACAGCCTGGCCTTTCCTGAGAAGAGGTGTTACTTGCAGAGATTTCTGGTACGAAAACAGCTGGTCCTTCCAGTGAAAGAAATCTCTTTGGTGTCTAATCCTCCTGGTTGATTCAGTTTTGGTCTGTGTAAGGACCTGCTGGTGGTATTGAGAGTTTTCCCACTTGCTGATTTCTATCTACATTTTCTTACCACCAAAGTTAAGTGCCCCAAGAAAGCCCTGTGACTGCTGTTTCTGTGGCTGCTGAGCTAATACTGAAGATTCATCATCCCCTCCTTCCACCCTTTTTGTATGCATCTAAATATTTTTCTGGGGGCAGGATGAATTTGTCATTGTTATTAAGCAGTGAATATAATCTTAATTCAGACTCATGCCCTGAGGTATTTTCTTTGCATAACTGGAAGTTCTCTGACCCATGAATGCACGGTGTTTCTCTGTGGATACTAGCAGGTTGTGTGTGGTGAAGAGGAGGTTGTGCAACGAGTGAGTGTGGTTGTCTTGATGGCAGTGAGCAAATAGAATCAAAATGTCATTATTAAGGTGAGAGCAACCTCACACTGCCATTTTTTGTAGTCTGTCATGCCAGCTGATTTAAGTGCATCCTTCTTTTCTCCTCTCCACCTTTTCAAACTTCGTTTTCTCACACTGTTAGCAGGGAAATGAGCAGCACAGCCCCGATGTGCCCCGGCAGTGTGGTTGCGGTGAAAGGGTGACAGTTTATTGCCCTTGTGAACTTTACACAAATCTAGAAGCTTCTTGATTAGGACCTGTCCATGTGCTAAGGCTGGCCTAGACTGGGGCATGCTTTTCTTTGTATCCTGGCTGCAGTCTGTTGCTCTGAGTGTTTTTCTGTTTTTGTGGTTGCACAGTCCTTTGGTTATCTCACAGTGGGCTTTCACCCTTCCACTTTACCAATGGGGTCAAGAATGGATAATAATAACTGTTTTACCAGGAACCAGGTCAAGTTTAGTGACTGTTTGGGGTCAGACTGAGAGTTTGGTCTGGAACTGAAAACTGGTCTCTCAGAAAGGGTGGGCTGAGAGTCATTCATTATTTTCCTCATATTCGTGTCTAAACTTGCTTGAAAATAACTGTCAATGTCTCTATTACCCCAGTAGCACTAAAAATATTGTAGCCTGACTCCTGCCTTAAGCCCCCTATCTCTCTGCAGGTGTCCAAAACACTGTTATGTCTCATGATCACTGGGTTATAGATAGGGAGACTGTGGCAAAAATATTTTGTGTTGTGCTGGTGTTTGCACAGATCAGTGAAAAATCAGAGGTAGGGTGAGCTGCCAGGTTTCCTGTTCTTAAAACTATGGAAAAGAGCATCTTTTGGACGTATGGCAAATTTTCTTCAAAATCCCCCAGCTAAACATTTCTAGCATTTTCTTAGGTTCTTCTAAAGGTGTGTGTTTTGCTGCAGGGAGAATTGTGTCAGCAATACACCAGCTCTGTGCATGGGGACATATTCATTTTTCTGACTTAAGGGGTTTGGCATTGACCATTTTACCTTGAGGAGACAACAAAGAGCATCCTTGGGCTTGTCCTCTTAGCTGTGTTGCAACCTGTCCTCTGCTTTTTCTGCAGCTGGAAGCAGACCTTCCCCAATGGCATATTTGTCACTAATTAACATGACACCAGGGCACACAGGGTCCCCTCATTTAGGCAAACCAGCTGATTATGCATGACAGCTGTCCAACATAGCCTGAGCTGATTTTGTGCCCATGAAAAAGGTTCCACTTGTGTTTATTAGCAAGAGTTGTTTGACTCCTTGCTGCAGTGTGCAAGCACTCCACAAACGAGCAATCCTTAGGAGCCTTGCAAGGCAGGGCAAGTATTGCACAGTTTACCAAGGCCTTGGCAAATTAAACTAGGAAAACTGTGCCAGATTGTATCCCTTTTGCAGGTGCATGAGAGAGGGATGTGTAGAGTCTTGGCTGAACTGTGCTGGAGCTCGGGGCTGGCAATGAGTGAGGACAGAAGGTCCCGAGTGAGGAGGGGAGCACAGACTGAGCTGTGTCAGGAGCCGACCCAGAGAACAGCAGAGGGCAACACACAGCTTCAGGAGGGAGGGGATGCTTCTGCTGCTGTGCCTGTCTTTTGGTCACTGCTATTAGTTTTCCAGTGTACTAAATTATTTACTCAACTGCTTTTTTTTCCCTTTCCTTTTTTTATTTTTTTTCTAAAGAACCAATTAATTGCCTAATTTCCCTTTGCCTCGCTCTTCTGTTGCGTTGGGGCACAGCAGGGAAGCTGGAAATGCCTGTCTATTGGCTATTCCTAGGGAATTAAGGACCTGAACAGCAGCTAATCAGTGTTTTAGCTGTAGTTTTCAATATTCTCTCAGTGTTAATGTTGATAACAGATAGCTGGCCCAATTAAAACAAAAAATTATCAAAGCGTGTTTGAAGTGCCCTTAGGTAATTCTGCATGCATTTTTTGGAGAGCAGCTAGGAAAACAAAATTTGACCTTCTGCAGAACAAAATCATGTTCTAGAGGAGGATGGAGACAGTGAGAGAGTAGCAAGTAAAAGTTGATGTTAATAAGTTGTGGCAGAGATTTGGCTGTACTGGATCGTTTTACCTGTTAAATGCACTCTCCTGCTTATGGCACTGAGCAATAAATGGGTGTTATGTTTGAGTCATATAATCCTCTGTGGTAGTTCTTCAGTGATATCCAGAGGCAAAGAAGTAGGTATCTTTCTGACCCTGAAGGCAGTTAACTCGCATTCTGAAGCATGGGATTTGATTACTGTTATCTTAGCTGCTGCAATTATTGACAGTAAAATTAACCAGCTCTTTTTAAAGCCTAGACTTGTTCTAAATATACTGACCATTTAATGGGGTCAGCTTTCACTGATGTGTGAGGTATGTTTGCTGCAGTTACATGAGCAAAACTGGCTGACTGCGTATGACAGAAGACCATAAGATAAAAACATTTGCTCAAAACCATTTGCTCGTGCACTTGGCGTGGTGTGTGCTGCCACACTGACTTGCCTATGGGTGGTAAAGTTGCTTTGTGAAATCAAGCCCTCCCAATTTAGCATAGAAGTATGGATATCAAAGTTGAGAAGTTCCTGCTTTGATTCTGTGTGTTAAGATGGGTTAAGGCTAAAATGGTGCTGAGGAAGTGCTAGATTAAACTGGGAGAAAGTGGTGGCAGGTAAGAGAGGGAGACTTCCATTTTGAAGTCAGCAGCGACTTTTGATGCTGAAGAGTTCCTCTTTTGGATCCATTGTCCACTATGGTTTAGAGCACGTGTCTTTGCTGTGGTCTTAACACACAAATATCTACCTGAAATCCTGTGTATTATGATGAACCCTGTGCTTACTGTGTGCATCTTGTGGCACTTATGTCCCATTGGGTATTATTTTAAATTCCAAATAAAAGGGCTCTCTGTTACTTGGCTGGCCTTAATATCATGTCAGCAGACATGAAAATGTGCCATGGTTGTTAGCAATGGGTTCTTGGTACTGGTCAGACTTCAGCATTGACAATTGTTTGTGTCATATCAATCCACAAAACAAGCCTCAGTTGGATGGCATGGTCATCTTTGCTGTATCAAGCTTTTAGACTGCAAAGAGTCATAAAACTGCATCTTTCCACCTCAAGAGAAGGAGAAACAGGAGACAAAGAGATTCCTGATCTTAAAAGTAGGTGGGTAAGGTTAAATATAGTGTCAAATTGTCTACAGAGTGCATCAGTTTGAGTTTGCTCAAGTCTGTGAAGTTTGCTGAGGACAGTGAATTCTTTACTGTTGGGATGCTTTTGGAGTGTAACACCAGGACCAAGTATCAGAATAACCTGCTTGTCTGCTCAGAATTGTTATAAATGGTAAGAGCTGCTCAGTCTGAGTGTATTATTTGGAGAGGAACTGCAATACAAGTGATAAAGAGGAGGGATCATCTTTTTATTGGGTTTCAGGACTAGTTTCATTAAGGAGAGATAAAGAAGATTTTCCTCTAAAACCTGGTTTTGCCAAGTCTTCCTCTATGTCACAGGGCAAGACACTAAGCTCACACCTTGAAGGGGAAGATTTAGGTGCCTGATGCCAGCTTAATTTCAGTGGCTGCCAAGTGCTTGAATAGGAGTTGCAAGTGTGTGAACCTGGTGTCTCAGGCCCCAGGAAAGTTGCTTAGTGTAAAGCAGAGGTGGCTTGCAAAGAAGCTGCAATTATTTGTGAAAACACCTTTATTGAACTCAAGGATTCCAGAATAAGTTTTTGTCCTTTGGGGTGTTGCCACATTTATTTAAGATTGAACTTTGGGCACTGGCTTTCCCTTGCAGAGTCTGGGGTCTCTCATAAGCTTAGTTCTCAACTTGCAAAATAGAGTTTGTCCATCATTTTTTTCAGGTTGTAGGATCTTCTGGGGGCAGTGTTTGGCAATGATCTTAACGAAAGACCTGACAATCCAGAAGTTTTATCTTTTCTGGGTCTTGAAGTGCTGTTTCTGTATGAGTAATTGCTCACCAAGATACAGCCCAGAATCCGTGCTGTTGTGCTGAGTTACTTAGCTTTGATCACACAAGGGGGGCCAATTGCTGCAAAGCACTTTCCTCCACTCCCTGTTGCTGTGTTCTGGAGCATCAGGCTGCATGCTTGGTGTAGGCAAATCCAGCACCCAGAAGAAATAAATGAAATGGCCTAGATACTGCGAAGGTCTTTAAACTTAATATCCAAAAGGGAGTCAAAAGTCAAAGCCTCTGCAAACCCTTTGTACCTAACTTTCTAGATCTTCTGCTCCTTGGCAAAAATGCTGCAGATTGAACTGCCGATACCAGCAAGTATTTTTCCTTGCATTAGCTTCTCTGGGGGGAATGGCTTGCTGGACTCTCTTAAAGCTGGCGCTGGAGACTCGAGAGCAGCTGAGGTTTGCAAGTCTTGGATTCTGAACTATCTTCTGTCTTCAGAGGCAGCATTATTGTTTAGGGTATGGAACATTAAAATGCATAATGAAGATGTAATGCTGCTGGACAATTCTGAGCTGCAGCTGATGTATTGGCTGTTGGTAGATGCTTACTCTGCTAGCAGAGTGCTCGAGGCCATATTTGTGGCATTGCGACAAAAGTCTGTGAGCATTATTAATGGGCAAAGTTTCTGAGGAGTGAACAAATGCCTTCTGCAGAGACCTGGGAAACACTCAGCACCTACTTGGCAGCTTGCAGAGTTGGATCCTGGATTCAGAGAGGATCTGCTCAGAAAATATTCTCTCTGTTAATAAAGAAAAAAAGATGATTTGACAATTTATAGCACAGAAATACATCTTTCATCTGAATCAGGAGGCCTGGCACAGTCTGTGTTGGCGGCTGGCACCAGCAAGGGTTGGTAGAATTAACTACAATGGATGCATCTGGGAAGCTGAAGGGCATGATGATTTGGAGATGTTTGTTGATGAGGTACTGAGGGATGTGGGGTGAAACCCAGTGAGTCCAAAAACCTGGCAGCTGTATTGGAGAAGAATTCAGAAGTTATCTTATCCTGCAGGATGCAAGAGATGTGAGTTCAGGTTCTGCCTTGGCTGCTGACTTCCAATGTGATTTCAGGGCAGGAGTTCAAAAGGGACTTGGCATTTACAGAACAGAGTAGAAGGAAGCAATTTCAGTCCTCTCAGGCTCTATCTTGTGGGTTTCTGAATACTTCACCTCCTCACTGTAAACCAGGAATGAACATACTTTTTTTGGAATACAGGGAAAAGTTGAGATCAAATGTATTTATATATTGGAGGAATCCAGATACAATGATGATGCAAAGTCATGAAATGCCCAAAGCAGTGTTCTTGGACAGATCAGGCATCCCTCCTCCAGTCAGAGCAGGAATAACTGGTGTTTGAGGTATTGGATACCAACTTTGCAGAAGGCAGATGTGAAGCAGATGTGCATACACATGTGTAAACAGACCTAGCTTAAGCAGTTACCTATCTGCACAAGTACGTCCAGTTTTGCACTAATAAACTCATTATGCCACTAAAGAAGGCAACTCCCAGTTATCTTCATTCTGGGCTTTGAATGTTTGTTATATCATCTGGAATGGATCAGATTTGTAGGACATTCTGTTAGCATTTGGTGCTTTCCATGTTGTCATCACTTTCATTTCAATGGTTTGAAACCACTTAATAATAAAAAAACCCTTTGCAAATGTTTTCCTCTTTTCAAGTCCATGCATTGTCTCACATTTTGCCTACCAGCACCCTGCCACTGCCCCTCTGTTGACAAACCTGTGGAGAATCATCTGTGTTGAGACATGGCATGAAGTACTTTGTGGATGGCTCCATGGGCTGATGACTCTGGGCTGGAGGAGCTCTTTAGGTCAGCTTTTCAAATGATGTATTAGAGCATTCTAGAAAAACCCCAAACCCAAACCGATCCAACCCTCAAACCCACTCCTGCAGTATGACCTATATAATTTATTGGTGGCTCCCCATTTGATAAAGTTGTTGTTCACCTTGGTGGTACAGAAATAATGTCCTTAAGATCTATTATCCTTGAAGGCTGCAGATATTAGAGTTTCTTTTGGAGAGATAGTAACTTAGAGAAGAGCTCCCATCACAATAAGAACAAAAAAAGACAGACATTGTTTTTTCTGTTGTCTTTCCACTGAGCCCAAAGAGGAATTTAGTCTGGGATAATAGATTTAGGTCTGCATTTTGTCTGCTTTCTATAATCCCCTTTCCTTGTGCCTGATGACATTTAAAATACTCCTTTGGCTCATCCTGAATCTAATTATTATCATTTTTAACTATTGATGAAGTGATTATTATCATAGAGTAATTTACTTTGGTGTTTTTGTTGCCCATGTCTCCTAGGTAGCTGAGTTTGTGTTCCTTCTATGTTGTAGGAATTAAGAATTTACTCCATCCAGCTGGTGAAACAGTTGTATCTGGGTTGGGAAACAGTGACTGTTATGTACCCACACCACTGAACAGCCATCCATAGGGTCTGGAGAGCCCAGAAAAAGTTTTAGCTGTTAGTATTTTGATTAGATCTAGTGAGACCTCTCCATTCTGAGGATGGGAACCCTATCTACAGAGTCAAACAGCCTCATTTACTCACTTTGACTACAAACTTTCCGGGGACTTTGTGACTCAGTTCTCCTCCATTATCTAGAAAGGCAAAGGTATCTAAAGACTCTGCTGAAGCTCTCTTGAGAATAGCTGGCATCGTTTTCTGACAGGATTTATTGTTCCAGTAAATGGGATGAAGCTGATATTGTAGACCAACAAAAGCATGCTTACTGCAGGCTGTGGATGTCCGAGATTTTTTGCAAGGGGTCATACAAAGAGTGTAGTTTCCAGAGCTGTTCTGTCTCACCCCTGCTGACCTGCTGCCACATTGAATCAGTGCTGCTGTTCCGTGGGCACCACACTCTGCTTTATGGTGGTCACTGGAAGGCAAAAACATAAACAATGCTGTTATAATCCATGTATTAAAACCATGCTGAAGACCACTTTATAGTCTTCATCACAGCAGAATCAAGGCCCCTAATTCTCCCTTGGAGCAGAAGTAAACAACTTTAGGCCTCATGAGCATTAAATGTCTTTTGGACAGATGAGCTAATTTTTGTTGTGGCAAAGCAGTGCGTGACCCAGTTTCAAGGGATGTAAATTGTTCATGTCTCCTGACACTAGCAAATAATGCAGAGTTGGACCTCTTCTTGGGCTGGCTTTCTGATATTAATGAGGCCCATTTGTTTTTTCTCGAGTGGGAATGGAATGAAAACACATGCCTTAATTGTGTCTAGGTGTGAAAGATGCTGCCTTATTCTTTAAAGAGCATGAAAGAAGTAAACCCCTTCCAGTCTTCTTACTGAAGACACCAAATGGGATCCAGCATGGAAGCTGTTGAGTTTTGGAAGCCAGTTTTGGACAAGTGACTCCTATGGCACTGATCTTCCACAGCAATCTTTCCTCTGGTACAGGGTGCATAGGTGGTTTTACCAGAGATATGTGGGTGGAAGAAATGGCTGTGGCTGTGCCTCCTGCTCATTGTGGAAAAAAGGATCTGTGTCTACATAAGAGCACCTAATTTAGGATGTTGAAGTATGGTGTGGCACTCATTGATAAGAGGACACAGTCCCTGCTTAGGGCCTTTCTTAGGGTTGAGGTTTTGTTCACTGAGCCAGGGAAAATAAGCCACTGTTTTGGTTAATATTAGCCCCTGTTGTCAGTAGTGAGGGCTGTGAAGTCAGGAGAGAGCACCCTCTATTCTGGCTGTGCATTTTATATGCCTTCTTGCAGTAAAGGCAAATTGAGCAGTCTGCTGCCCCAGGCCCTGTTTTTGGGTCGCAGAGAGATGTGTCACTTCCATAGTCACAGTCAGTTTGGGCTTGCAGTTCTGTAGGAATGTGGGATTACCAATTGCTTGTTCCTTCAGGCCAGCACACTTCAGAAGATTGGCTGGCACAGATCTCTGGTAACCAGCTCTTTGGTATGTCTCTTTGCTTTTATTTTGCTGAAGTAACACTGGCTTATATGAGTTGACAAGTGACTGTGTATGGGATGAAAGGTTTGCTGGAGCAGCTGCTGCATTTACAGGTGTGTGTGAAACTCCAGTATTGTCACCCTTGAGGAGTAAAATGGTTGAGAGTCCCAACCTTGTCCCCTCATGAACGGGTCTTGTATTTACACAGCTCTTCTTGCACTTGAAATGTTTACTGGGAAATTCTACATTCTTTACCTATTCCCTGGGCACACACACCCACGCTTGACCTAGACAAGAGCATGTTCAGGAACAGCAAGTTCCTTCCATGAAAAGGAAAAATGAATAGTGTAATAAGTGAGTCACCTTATTGTTAGGATACTGAATTATTTAACTCCATGCACATCATTAACATATCATTGACCACAGCATAGTTTGACAGATATATTAACCTCATTCTGTTTGCTTGTAAGAGAACAGATGGGGGCTGGTCAGCTTCATATGGCAGGATGAAAGGCCTCAGAAATTCAGTAAGATATGAAACATTAAGGAGAATTGGACATTAAGGTAGAGTTCAGGCTAAGTTTTCTTACAAGTAGAAGTAATAAAATATACTTTTATTATTTTAATGACCATGGCATGGCTTGAATTGCAAAGGTCACTCTGAGATCTAAAGGAAGAAAGAAAAGAGTATGATCAAGGGAACAACTCTTTTTATCTTCTTTGCCATTATCTACAACCAAGGTTACATTCTTCTTGTGCCAAATGGTTATAGCACCAGGCAGGTCTGCAGTGTGATTTAGCTGTATTACTTCGTATGTTCCTGTGATTTTGTTTGTGAGACAGTTAAATATGTGCTGAAAGACCTGGTTTTCGGGGTGGTGAGTGTCCACAGTTCCACCTGGCAACGATGGAGGGCATCTGACAGATCTAGTGTGGACTCTTCCATGCACAAAGAGCCTTTGTGTACTCGGGCTCAGGGCAGCATCTCTCCGTGCTGTTGTGCAGAAGGATTAGGAGCCAGTAGTCTTTCTGTAATGGTTGCATCCTACTTGTGGTGTCAGGAACACCTACAAGTAAACATGGTGTCCTCCTGCTTTAGAACTGCTTAGAGCTCTTTTCTGACCCTTGCATCCTGGTGTTTTGTGTTCCTTGACACACAGGATGGCATTTCACCCCCCTTGCATAGGTTGAAGTACTAGAAAAAGGAAGTGGGGGGGTGACATCCAGTGCTTCAGGTGGATCCAGGTCTCTTTGGGACATTCTGCAGGATCTGAGATACAGCTTTAAAGTCATCCTTGGCAGTGTGGTTGAAGAACAGCTGGGAATTTGACTTTTCTATTTTCTCACCAGCTCCCGTGCCCCTTAGTGTGTTAATAGCTGGAGCAATCCTGTTTTGGCACAGGGGGCGTGAACTGCTGTCATTAGAGCAGGTTAGGAATTTGCTGATGAGCTTTGTGTCGAATGCTATTTCCAGTGCCTGGTCTGTTCATTCCTTTTGGGTTTTCAATCTACCTGTCAGCTCCTTATTCATTATTTGTAGCTTTCTGTTCTCCAAACGTTGACCTTTTCTAAAAGAAGAGTGTAGGAAGAGAGCTGGCTTTCCTTAGAAGTGAGTTGTACAAAGGGAAGTAAAATACCGTAAGGAAGGAAGAAAGAAAGAGAGAGAAAGAAAGAGTGTGGGGGGGAAAAAAGGGCAGAAATCCATTTTTGATCATGGTAGTGGGAGAAGTCAGGAAGCAGTGCTGCAAGCCTGGATTAAGTGAGAAACCAGCCCATATTGTGCTTACAGAAGGCAAATACTGAGGTTATTACATAGTTAAACTGGCAAGAGAGCTACCCTTGTTATTAATCTAATATTGCAGCGGCAGGAATTCAAATAATTGTGCCTGTGGCAGACACTTCTAGAAGTTCATGCCTGAGTAATACTTTTGGGGGACAAAGCCTGACAAGAAATGAATTACCTTAGACACAATGTTCACTTAATAGTCAAGGTCCTCTACATCCATCATTTGACACCAAGATCGTGTTCCTGAATCTGAGTGTGCGCTTCAGCTCCTTCTCATTTTAGGTGCATTTTTATTCACTTGCCCACATACACAAATATACATCTTCCTAGCCTTTATGATCATACAGAAAATGTCAGAATGTGAACTGAAGCATTAGCTGTCTCCCCAGGAGTTCAGGCAGCCAGAATGAATAATTTTCAGAGGTTTGAACAAGCTTGTTCATTAAGTGAGGTGTTAACCCTGAAATTTCCAGATGACCAATTAAGCACCCATAATGACTCACAAGTGACGGTTTTAGTAAAAACACCCAGATAATTTGTTGAGTCATGAACTCATCCTGTTGGAAGCCCTGTGTAGCACAGGATAGAAATATTTGGCTACTTCTTGCTCATCTATGCATGTAGCTTTAGTACAGCAAGCACAGAATATTTAGGGAAAAATAAAGCCCATGCAGAACATTCTGTGAATACAAATAATGACGATCATTCATGGTCTCAATTTGTCTAGTTAGACAGGATATGGATTAATTGGACAATATGTGACAGAGTCCAGGGCTTTTTTTCAGTGTTGCTCCATCTTGCTCTAGGATGTGAAATAATGTATTGCATGGAAACCTCTGCTCTGAATTGTCCATCTGTGGATAGACTTGCCCTGATTATATGTGTACAGTTGGTTGAGGGTGAATAAGCCTTGTCCCAGTCCCTGTCCCCCACCTCTGTTGTAATTAACACTGGACCAGAACAATGAATATCTAACTCAGGCTGGGTTGCACCAGAAGGATTTGCTGTCTTGTGGTCTGTTGATTGAAGGTTTTGTGGCTTCATACACAAAGCAAAATGTTAGTGGGTGAGTAGCACCTCATATGGTGGTGGTAAACTCTTGCCTGATGTGTGACAACCTCATAGTACAATCCAAGACCAATCAGAGACACCCTCCTGATGCCACCCGTGCCCACATTAAAGCAAGAGTTGGCAAATTCCTCTTTTGTGGGACTGGAAAGTGTAACCGAACACTGAGAATGGAAGAGGCAGCAAGATTATTTTAACTGCTAGGAAGAAAGTTTTGCTCTGAATCTGTCATAAAACTGAAAGCCTGGTGCAGATCATGTGAGTTAGGGAGGGCAGAAACAACCATGAACTTGGGTGGCTGTGCATCAAATTTACTGGTAATCCCTTCCTTATTCTAGGGCATGCTTTTAAGCTACTGACCCAAGACATCAGGTGTCTTAGACACAGCTGAACATTTTAGCCGGGGAAGTAACTCTCTAAATCTGTTGTGATGGAATGTGTTTATCCTTTTGTACAGGGATGGAGAGGATTTACTCTGGTGGAGTGCTGTAAGTAGCGATTTGAAAGAGGAGTT
This sequence comes from Daphoenositta chrysoptera, assembly GCA_013397915.1. Taxonomy (NCBI): domain Eukaryota; kingdom Metazoa; phylum Chordata; class Aves; order Passeriformes; genus Daphoenositta; species Daphoenositta chrysoptera. The sequence goes on from VZRO01002108.1 coordinate 219,970, forward strand.
TTCTTTCTCCTCTCCGTGTTTGCCAAAAGGGAACAGCACATTTAAATGAAGGTTGGCACACTCATTAGCCAGAAACTGGTAGTCCATTATATCAAAAAGGTAGGAAAAAGCAGCCCAGGAGAAAATGCTGAATCCAGGCTTAGTGTCAAACCTCTGAACAAAGATAAACAGTAAAGAGAATCATAAGCCTGGGAAGATCCAGTTTATCTGTTGTATTGCAAACACTTCTGGTTGAGCAAGGGTGGCCAAAGATGGTGTCACCTTGCATTCCTGCCCCCTTGCAGTCAGAAGTTTGTCCTGGTTGTCAGTAGGACAGGATGATATCAGGTGTTGGTGTAGAGGGCTGAAGAACTTGTTTTCACCCCCAGAGTAGGCAACTAAGCAGTACTTGTTCTTTAATTGCTAACAGATGCTTGACTGGTGAAGCTGATGTATTAAATATATCACAGGCTGGCCTCAGCTTTGGTCAAGGAGGACCCATTTTCTGTTGAAATTAATTAATTACAATCAAAGTAAAATGAAATTATCTGAAAGCAGTCAGAGCAATTATTTCAGCAACTAATGCTTTCTTTGGCTTGTTGGAAGGCACAGGCTGTGCACGTGTGTGTGAAACAGGTCCATGTAACACCTGGCACTGCTGTGGCACAGGAGATGGACTTGTCCCTTACTCAGTACAACAAACTGTGGGTCACACCTGCACCTTCTTTTCAGTTGTAATTGCACAGTCACTCACAGTGCCAGGGCTTGGGCAGAAATTAGTTATAAAGCTCGTGCAACAGCAGCAGCTTCCATTGCCTGCTAACTGTCAATAGCAAAAAATGTCAACACAAAAATAGCTGATGTGTTTCTACTTAGTGTATGGCAGTGCAGTGTTCTTCCTATCTTTTCTCTTTCCATCTTCTCATTCAGTTTAGAAGTTATATGTGGGATATTAATTTTTGCTCAAGAGATGGTAAAAAGGGAGACTGAGAGGGTGGTTGTTATCTCAAGGGCTTTACAGCCTAGGTTTAACAGAAACAGCACCAGCTGGGAAAATTTAGGGAAAATAATGCCACAGTTAATGCTTGGCAGGTCAAATCCAGGGGTTTAGTAGTACTTGCAACCCTTTCTATTGTAAGGTATTTCAGTGACATCGTGGTAAAGGATGGGTGTAGAAGAAACTTAGAAGAATATATTGTGTAGGAGCTCACAGGGGTTTCTTTAAAGTGTAAAGGAATGGTACGAAGGTAAAGGGTTCCTGCACCTAAATGTGTGAGCAGAGGTAGCAGGTGGTCGAGTGACAGAAAAGAAAGAAGAAAAAAGGTCGTTGGTCATGTAATTTAGGAAGATACAGGGAGAAACTGAAGGAAGTGAAGAGTAACTAGAAAGGAGTTGTGAAAAGACAGGTAAGATTCCAGGGCAGGGAAGCCTGAAGAGAGCATGCTTGTGGAAGCAGCAGATGTAGAGAACAAGGGAAAACAGGCACTGCTGGCAAAGTAAAGGAGGGCAAAACAGCTTAGTGTGTGCACAGGGAATCTGCAGGACTTCCCACAGCCTGGCACTGCTGCTGCAAATCCCTGTTGTCTTGCTGCCTGTTGCCCACCAGCCTGTTGTCATTCTGAAAACGTCTTCTTGCTCTCAGCAGCTTTTGGGGGAACTCACACAGCTAAACGTGGTATGATTTATCCCTTTCCATAACATGAAGCAAAGAAGTGTATAAAGATGCAGGAAGGTTTCAGATGAACTCCCTCTATTATAAGCCATTTCTTAACAGCCAGGACACCAAATAAATGCTCTGTATACACTGAATTTAATGCACACATGCAGTCACCAACCTTGGGGTTTTGAGCAGCCTGATCTATTAGTAAACCTGTTCTGCATGCTCCACACAAAGTCAGGTGTTAAAAATGAGAACTTCAGTAACTGTTTTGTGTCCCCTATTTACTGTGGCCTTTTGCTGCTCAGAGATTGCAATTTTGCTTGAAGCTACATACAGTGAAAATTGGAGTTTATCCCCAATGCTTTCAGATGTGATTGCCTTCTTTGTAGGTTAAAATTCAGCCAGCTGGTAAAGCAGGGGCTTTTTTTTCTTTTTTTTTCACCATCAGCTGTGCTATTACGTGCCTTTGGGAAAGCTGCATCGCAGGGCAAAAGAGGAGAGTGCAAGAAGTATCCTATGGAATTATGTTCTTAAATATGTATTGAGAATCAGTTACAATGATACCATTTTCCAGGCTTGTTACCCTTATGGATTTATGTGATGCCATTTTCTAGTTTCATTATATATTTTACCAAAAGAAAAAACCCCACCAATAAACCCAAAACAGGCCTCAATCCCAAAAAACCAATCAAACCAACCCACACACCACCAGAACCTGCACTGGAACTTTAATTTCATAAAAATTGGAAAAAACATAGCTACAAACTATTCCTTTGGATTCCTCTCTTATATTGCTTTCCCTTTTCATCTTTTTAAGTCTAGTAATATGGCTTTTTTTTGTTTTCTTCTGTACAGCCTTGTTTGGCAGATACATAAGTAAGTACGTATTCAAAACAACAGTAAATACTTTTATGCAGTTGTATATGCTCTAGGATCTCCCACCAGAGTGGTGTATATTTGTAAAGCTTTACAAAAATATTCTTTTTATAATCCAATACTTTAGAAAGCTCCAATATGTGCATGGAAATAAAATAATAAGTTAAGAGTTCTTGTCTACCTCTCCTGCTGAGAGATTTAATCTTCTCCCTGTGTGTCTGTCTTGTGTGCCCTGGGTACCTGCAGCCTGGGGGGTGAAAGAATGGACAGAGCATCCATGTGGAAGGGGGAAAAAAAAAACCAGCTTTGGATGTTTGCTGATGAAAACAAAGTTTTTGTGGAAATGGAAGTAGGGGAGTGTCTCAGATCATGCCTAGTTTGGGTTTCCCAGTGGACAGACATCTGTGTGACAGAACCTACCAGTGCAGCTGGTAAAAACACGTGGTGTCAACAGAGAGGCTGACCCTGAATGGTCATGGAAAATTGATTTGTGCTCTTACTCTTGGAGATGGGTCCCCCTGAGCCAAGGCTGATGCACACTGGCAGGGAGTGATGCATAGGCAACTTGTTCTGTGCTGCATATCTGTTGTGACAGAAAATAAATGACTTGTTCTCTACTCTTGTCAGGCTAATGCTTTTCGTGGGCACCAGAGAGAAGGGGGAAAAAAAAGGAGAACCACAATTAAAAAAATGTGGCCAGATATGTGTCATTGCTGACACTGTCACAATAAGGTTAGTGTCTGAGTAGCTTAAGCTACCTAGGAATGAAAAGTCAGGTACAGAAAATTGGGCTAAATTTATCACCAGAAGTGACGGTAAGAACCAGAACCTGTCTAGCAAGTTACACTGTCTCCTTCCTTTATGGGGATAAATTAACTGCATTATAGGCCACATAAATTGCATTTATACCACACAGATTTGTAAGGGCTGTATATCAGGAAGAACTGTCCTCTCTGCTAATGACAAAGTTTCTTTGGTCTTTCCAGAGCTTGACATATTGAAGCATATTCCAGCTCTTTCTTTGTTCTTTCTCCAGCATTGTCATCTTGCCGTTGATTGTTTTGTTTGCCCAGTGGCTGTGTTTTCCTGTTGCATCCTGTCTTCGTGCTTCCTAGGTGAGGACAGAGTGACAGTGAGTCTTGATGCGTGGCATATTTGACAGGGGTTCTCTTAATCCCATTGCTGAAATATCTGTACAACTCTGCAGTACAGAATTTGTTCCCTAAAATATTTCTTGAGTGAAAGGGAGTCAGGCTGGTCTGGAGGAGGGAGAAGAGGAAGGTAGGACTAGACTGGCCTCTCATCTGCTTGCATGTGAACCTGTGAACTTCTCTGCTGTGTCCTCTGTGCTTTCTTTTGGACCACTTAGACCAGCAGACTTCACTGTGTCATCTTTTACTTCTGAAGCAAAGGTCAGACATTAATCCAGCCTCACTGTGCTTGAAAGGGGTATCAGAACCCTATTTAATACCCTGGATGCTAAGAAGTGGGCTTCCTGCTTTGAGGCTTATGGGTCAGGCCCTTTTACACTGTGTGTGCAGTGTTCTGGACTCCTGTTTTCCTTAGGGCACCATCTCATGATAGAGAATATTGAAATACTTGTTCTTCCCATGTTCTTAGGGCACCAACCCAGACTGGATTTGATTCTCACTTATGGTATTTGACTACTATTGTCTTGCTTCCCTCTCTCAGCTTTTATTAAACCGGTTCTATTCTTTGTCCCATCCCAGAGGTGTGTTCATCTTTTCTTCTAAGGGAAGCCATTATCTCCTAAAAGTCATTTTCCTTCTGCACAACAGTCCTGACAATATTACCTTCTCTGGCCTGCCAGAAAATACACAAACATTTACTCCAACTTTCCCCCTGCCCAAACTTGTTTTCACTCTTGTCAATCTCTCCTTCAGAAACTCAGCTCCACAGTGCACTGAGGATAGGTCCTGCACAGTGTTTCCAGAAAGAAAATCCTCTGCTGCTTCAATGAGCAGGATTACGTGTAGCCTGCAAGATACACAAAATAATCCTTCCAGTGCACTCAGTGCTAGTAAGGCCTCAGCAGAGGCCTCAGCTCTGTGACCAGTCTAAGTTCACTTAAAGAAAGATAAAGATCATTTTAAGAGACTCTTTCAGAGAAAAATGAAGATACTCAAACACAGGGTAACCTGGCTTACAAGGAGAACTTGAATGGATGGGAATTGTTCAGCTAAAGAAGAGGAAACTGAAGAGGAATCATAAAATGAATGTAAAACTCACTTGTTAAAGGTAAATAACCTTTTACTTGTATCTGTGAAGCATTGGATGAGCAATCATATGCTTAAAATACAGCAAAACAGAGAAATTTAGTTCATATGAAAAAGTTTATAGTGAGTAAAGCCTGCTATATCTCCTATGGAGGTGTCCTTTCTTTCAGAGATCATTAAGAACAGACTAGGCAAATATCTCTTGGGAGTGATTCAGAGAAACTGCCTCCTGCCTGGGGAATGGAGGCTGGTTAGACAACATCTCCAGAGCTCACTAATTCGGTTGTACTACGCTTCCCAAACCTGAATGATCCTTCAGGTTGGTCACTTGTTGCAGCAGTGGCAGCAGGTTTTGGTTCCAGCTGCATATCTCTGAGAGTGTCAATAAAATCTTGATTTGCAAGAATCATTGTGCAGCTTGACCTCTCCTTCAGTCCTGTTAAATAACAAGAACTCTGATACAACTGCATGCAGGATTTTGAGACAGAAATACTGTATAATTCTGTCAGATAAGGGCTGGTATCATTTTCATGGGTTTTTTTTTAGGGAAAGGTACAAGTACTTTCTGATTGCTATACATATAGGTACAAGTTTTCAGTCTTTTCCTAGAAAATAGGAAGAACTTCAAAACCGGGTCCCTCTAAAGCCACTGTATCTAAAGCAAGTAATTGTATTTTTGCACTTTTCCCTGTGAAAAAGTAATTTCTGTGGGATAACACTGCAGCTGTGGTGATTACATCTTTACTTCAGACTGTGGGAAGAATGATAAGATAAACAAGCGTAAGTAGGCTGTGCAGGAAAAGCTGCAGTGAGGATTGGACTAAGTTCTGTATGGCAGGGGGAGAAATGGAAGCTGCTCTTGTGTGGCAGTAAGAGGCTGTAAGGCCTGTGTGGGGGGCAGAGGCAAGGCTGAATTTCCAGCTGGGTGGGAGAGCTGAGCTGTGTCAGCACAGACAGAGGCAGGAGAGCAGTGAGGGACTTCAGCCAGTCTGGAGATGGAGTGGGATGGGGCTCTGATCTCTGCCTTTCCAGTGGTGCTTGCTTCTGTTCCTAGATGTCCACTGGATCTCCTGGTATTTCCACTTCATTGGGAGAGAACTATCCTAGTCCAGGCTTGAAGGTTACCTCATTTTACCACCTTGTAGCTGGGGCAAGTAGAAGGTTCTTGACTTGTCTGAACTGTAACAGCCTGTGGCTGTTGCAGGTAACTCTCCAAGCTGCTTAACTCAGTTCTGCTCAGCTGTCTGTTGCCAAAGCTTATTCCTGACATTCAAATGAAATGAAGCTGGAACAGTGACAGTGCACTGTGAGCTTCTCCCTTCTTCGTAAGTTCTGCTCATTTTTGGCATACCCTGCCATCTCTCCTCCATCTAAGGCTGTAGTTTTGTAATGTCCAGGTTGTGTCACTGCTCTGATGTTCCTCTGAAGTCAGCCAGTCCCCACAGCCCCAGTGGGCTGGGCACCAGCAGCTTTGTGCAGGATGGCAGCACTGCCTGGCAGCAGACTGGGGTTGCACCTCAGGTGTTCGTTTAAAAGATGACTGGAAACTACTGTAAGAAATCAGATATGGGCAAGGCAGAAGGGACTTCACATTCCCCTTCTAGTAACAGCTTTTAGAAACTGCATTAAATTGTCAATGCACCGTATGGTCTTTAAACTTATGTTTGAAGTGTTCAGACTGCATCTTTAGGTGCTACATTCCTTAGGGGCAGCCCCAGAGTAATCTTAAATGGTGCACATCTTGGTGACTTTTAAGTGCACAGTGGCAAAGAAAGCCTGATCTGACTTTAGAGCAAACTCATCTTATTCAGTTTGAACACAGAACTCTCTCCTGAATGGGGCCTATATTAGGCAGTCACTTCATGGGCTCTGTAAATGCAAGGCACACAGACAAATCTGTGTGTTCTTCACGTTGCAGGACTTCCATAGAGGGGGCAGAGTTGCAACAGAGGGAATGTGAAACCACTTCTGTGTTCTAAAGAGGCAGTTTGTTATATCCAGTGTGTTTTAACAGGTAAGTGCTGGCTCAGCCAGTCCTGGATGTTGCCAGGAGACACTTCAGGTGTAATTAGGGGTGTAGGCCGCAGTTCAAAGCTGGCTATTGTTCATTTGTTCTGCTGCTGTGGCAGATGGGCTTTGAGTCACAAAGACATTGCCAAGGTCTGTACTGTCTGTCCATAGATCTCCATAAGACATTGGTTATATGGCCATGAAGCTTGCAAAGGTTGGACATCCATCTACCTACCTCCAAGGCTGGTTCTTGCCAGATGATCCATGACTATTGCTCGGTCGATAGAGAAGAATATTATGCCCTTATAATGAACAAGATGCTTGTATTTAAGAATGCCCTGAGGTGATAGATCTTTTCCACACCTTAATCGAACAGGTGAACTTTACTTTCTAGGCTTGATGCAAAAAACCACTTGTGTAGCAGCGAAAGAATGATGGTCTTGTGGGTGGAAAGATTTTTGATTCACAGTCTGGCTAAGTTTGTTGTCTGGCAGATTGGCTGCCAATAAACTGGTGAAATCGTGGCCTTGAAATCGGTAAGGATGGGCCTTTTGTCTTACACACCTCTCTCAGTGAATCATCCCTGTGCTCAGATGTCCAGATACTCCCGCTTACTCAACAAATGCACTCTGCAAAGCCTCATTTATTACACACCTTTAGCAGATTGAATTCCAGCAGCCTTTGAAAACTGTAGTATTCAATGTGATATGGGCCAGCAGGGAGAGAGAGGCACACACTGTATGTGATAAGAGATAGTGTTTCTAAGGGTTTCTTTTCCCATGCTTTTTAAAAATTTGTTTGTTTACAGGAAAACAAATTGAGTGATCTGAAATTAAATTTACATTGGCTTGATGGAATGAGGAAACTGCTTTATTTGTGTTTTCCAGATTAAGTTAAGCGAATGGGTGTTTTTGTTTGCTTTTTCTTTTTATTTTTCAAAGACATGTTCCTGTTTAAATTTAGGTGAACTTGGTTCTTAAATAGAAATTTGAAATAGAAAATACAAGCTCTATAAGAAACTATTGTGGAGGCCAGATAGCCTTATCAACTGCTCTTTAGCTCTGACCTTATCAAACCTTTTGAAGCAGTCTTGCTCCCAGCCTTCCCAGTAGGAGAGTTTATTAGGTTGGGCTGAAAAAAGGACCATTTCCGTACCAGACCTAGGAAGAACATCAGAATCTGGGGGTTCTGGGTACAGTGCAGAATTTCTGCTGCATCTGACTTCACACAGGAAATGCTCCCAGCACGACCTTGGCTGCTTTGGGATGGTGCTGCCCTGCCCTGTGGGGTTGCCATATCTGGAGGGGATGCCCAGAGGTGGCTCCACACAGAGCTCTGTGGGATCTGACAGTTCATTTGCTTCTGCCCCAAGCTGTCTTATGACCCACTAGATTGTCTTCAGAAGAGGGTTTCCCTAAACAGACCGTACATTTTGATTTACCATGACTTGTCTTGTTTTCTTTTTATATGAGGAATGGGGGCAGAAGATTTTTTTATAGTGATGAACTATCTCAAGCAAGTTAGGAACGTGTGTTGTGTCACAGACACAGGGTCCTCTGGCTTTACTGCTGTGTGTGCTACTCATATTGATCAATGGTGTTTCTACTGAAGGGAGCAGAACTCATTAAGCTGTAGGCTAATTCAGATTGGGTTTGCAGGGGCAGGCTCTGGTCCAGCTCCTGCTCAGATCAGCTTCAAAGCTGATTGAAGCAGTGATATTAGATAGAGCTACTCAGAGCCTTGTCCAGTAAAGTTCTGAATTCCTCCAGGAACAGAGATACCCCAGCCTCCCTGGGCCCTTGATGTAGTGGTGAATCAGCTTAATTGTGAAGGACTTTTTCTTCTCCTCCATACCTCACTGGAAAATTCCTTAGTGCAGTTTGTATGCCATTGCCTGCCAAGAAGGTTGGTCCTTGTTGGAAAGACTTGGTACCCCTTTCTGTGATGATGACTTGTAAGTATGGGGAGATCACCGATAGGGAAAGTAAATAATGCATTCCTGAGCTATTACTGTTGCTGCACAGGGCCAGCCGCTTTCAGTTTGAAGGCTGCACAGTGAAAGTAAGATTAATTTTCTGCTCATCTCCCTGTTTCATTAAATTCCTGGTCTCAGCAACAGATTCATTTTGGACTATTTTCTGTTCCTGTTGCCATCTTTGTCATTGGAATGGGATATCAGCATGTTAATGCCTCATATAACCTGTGAAGGATGGTAGAGCACGGTCGGTCTTTGACATTTTCAATGCCCTGTAATTTCATTATCTGGCCATTCTTCCCTTCCCCTGCAGTGTAGTGTGTCTGACATGGTGATTGCCACTTCTAATGTCTTTTTCTGGTACTACTTCCAAAGATTTTCCTCTGCCATTACGGGTGGTTTGCCTTTCTTAAAAGGAAGGTAATTCTTTGGGTAGAAAAGAACTTTATCTTGCATCCTAAAAGTATTTTTTTTCTTGTACCAGAAATAATAAATTGCTGCTTCTTTGCAGTTTTCATCCTGAACCATGTCAGATACATAAGCATCACCCTTCCCTGCAACATGGTCACTTTTCTGAGTGGAATAGGGGAGGTCTATGTTTTAAGGTGTCTCCTCATTCAGCTATGGAGCAGAGAGGTGTTGTGTATCTGACGTGCTCAGTGCTCCACTTCAGACAATCATCTTGGCATTTCTCAGATCCTTTATTATTGCAAGGATGGAGGACAGTGGTGGTGCCCTTGACTTTTCTTTTCCTGTCTTCTATGGTATATTAAAAGATTTTTTTCTGGTGGGATATTGCTTTGTTTTGACTTTTGTGGTTCAGGTCTGAAGTTTGTTCAGAGGAGTTGAGAAGTGTCTTGGGATTTGCATAATTTGGGGACACATAAGGTTCTGTGGATTGTTCCAGACAAAATTTTGTCCCTTATAGTTCCACCTTCTTAAATAATGAGCTAATGGAGTGAGTGTATGCAGGTGATTGGTTGAAATCCTGCTTGTAAGTGTCTCTATATTTCAAAGATAGTAGAGATTAGGACTTGTTTTAGGGAAGAGGTTAGGGCACTCATTAAATGCATATAGTAAGCAAGAAGAATGTGACCACATTAGCAACGCCTCAGTTAACAGCAGGGAACTTTGTAGAGTGTAAGAGTGGGATTTCAGTCATGGAAATTCAGTAATTTCATATTTTTTACTAGAGGTTTTGGAAGAGTATTAGAAGGAAGTTCAGAAGAAACCTCTCAGGGAAATAAAGTTAGAGATGCAAAACCCAAGAAGTTTGATTTGTGCATGTTGTTTTCCATTGTCCTTGGCATGGAAAACTTCTCAAAGCTTTTATTGGGGTCGTTACCCATTTGCTGGTAACTGTTGTTTACAGTTTGCAAAGGCTCTTCTTGGAATGTTTGGGTGTAGAGGCACCTTCTCCTGAGTTCCAGCTCTGTTTTGTCATGTGGAAAATAATTTCACCTTCTTACTCCTTCTTTTTAAAAATCAGTTTTTAATAGTAATCAGATGACCTAACATGTACAGGCTGAAGACTTTTGTTTTCATCACTTGGGATCCATTGAAGTTTTAATTAGTGCTAAATGCTGCTGTTCCCACCTTTTCACACAAATTTCTCATGATGGCATTACTGACTCTCCTGGGCATGAAGCAAGATGCTGTTCTGTTCGTTGCTGCAGTGCTTTGGATTTAGTCTGGATTGTGGTAGACTGGCTATGATTCCTGTGCCTGCAAATCTTGTAATTCCCTTCTTGCCTCCCTCCCAGGTACATCTGAGCTCTTCTGATACACATAATAATTCTCTGCTAATTCTGGACTTTCCAAGGGGCTGAAGCAGTGCGTGGAGACTTACTGAGCAGTGGAAATGCAGCTTGGTATTTGGAGCAAGGACTGACACTGCTTGCAGCAAGGACATTTACCTAGACCCAGCCTTGTGCCAGAGCCCCTGCTCTAGTCAGGACCCAGTGAGGTTCTGCATTTTGGCTAGAGCTGCCAGTCCTTGGGCTGGTGGTGTTGCCACATGTCCCTGTTGAGAGCTGACACTGAGGAGCTGGGTGGAAGGAGAGCTGTTTGTGAAGGCTGCTGGCCAGGGAAGGTCAGTCTCCCAATTCTCCCCTCTCCTTATTGACTAGAAGGGAATCCAAGGGAGACCAAGCTCCTTGGACTAGCTTTAAACCTTGTGCAAGATGAAACATTTAAATTTAATATCTAGAAAAAGCTTTATGGAACTGACTTCTTAGCCATGCTGAGTAATCTTGCTAAAGAGGCTGCCTTGTTTTACAGCTTTAAATATACATTGGACACAGTATTAGCCGTTATCCCATAGGGAACAACCCTTTTTTTTCTGGATGAGCTAACAGGCTTCTTGCATCTCTAATTTCTATTGTGCTGCGAAGACGTGGATGATTGTTATTAAAGGCTGGGAGAAGCAACTGGTCAGCTCATTGCCAAACTGCTATAATTCATGGATGTTGTACGTGGACTGCAGTTTGCTTAACATTGCAATCCGTGTATTCTAAATTGTTTTCATAGAGCTTGGCCGATAAAATTACAGGTTTATTATGTTCGTGTGGATCTTTTGTTTAATCAAGAACGCCACGCGTGCTGCGAATGCAAAACTGCTCTCGAAAAATGCCTCTTGATATCAAAGTGTGTGAATCAAATTGGATTTATTTTCCTTTATGATTGAATGTAAATACAGTATTCTTGCCGGAAAAGGGCTCATGGCATCTGCAACTACTCACAATAGCTGTTGGAGAGTGCTCCGTGCTATTCTCACTGTGGCATTGCTAATCTGAGGCATCTAAAACAGCCTGAGATAATGTATTGTCTTCTTTCTTGGCAGGGAGAGGAGGGCAAATAATGCAATGGAGTTCAAAATCATTATGTGTATCTATACATTATATTATATATATATAATGTATGCATATATGCATGCATGTAAAGAAAAAATGAAAATAAGAGAATATGAGATTTTTTTGTTTTTTAAGGCATTGCTGGCCTCCAAGAGCTAGGGCTTGAGGAAAACCAAAATGCAGCAATCCATGAGAGAGAACTTGAGCTCTGTGATGCAGTGGAGGGCTCTGGTGCTCTGACAGCTTGGTTTAAAGCTGAGCCCCTGGTGCCTGTTTTAGTGCATCAGTTTTGTAATGAGAGCTGCTCTGGCTGCAGGAGAGTCGTGAGGTATCTGTGGAGCTGTTGGAATCAGTCTTGTGCTGGTGTGGTTACTAGAGAGATCTGTATCAATTGCCATTTGAAAGGCTGGACTGGGGAGTACCTTCGTTCTTCTGTGTTGTATATGTGAATTTACAACAGGTTACACTGTTCCAATAACTAGGTTTACTGTAGATTATCTTTGGAGCTCTTGCTGTCAGTCCTGCTGAAAAAAGGGCCCAGAGAAGTATTTCTGTTTTGGGAGGTGTTTTATAAGAAGTAGTTTGTAGATTATCACCTTTGTGAAAAGACAGCCATAAAACATGAAAGGAAAAAATGAGCCTTTTGATTTGTTCTTTATTCTGTCACAGGTACTTAAAGATGTGCTACTCACCTTTTCCTACCTGTGCATCCTGCAAGGTGAGACAAAGAATGTGTACAGAGTTGATACACTGACACCATCTACTTGAATCAGCCCTCTGGTCCCCACCCTGCTTCTGGCCTCTGGTGATGTTCAGAGCTCTCAGCTTTTGCCAGCTCAACGCTTTCTCATGAAAAGTATATTGCTCCTGTGATTTCATGGTACTGATAAAGACAAGACCTTGTGGTGTGACTGGTGAGGGAGAAGAGATAATTCTGATGGTAATCCAGGGCTCTTGAGACAGTAAAGAGGAGAAGAAAGCTCTCACAGACCTTGCATAGTGGCCATTACAGATCTTTTTTAGTCAATTTGCGTTCTTTGTTGTACTGCACAGCCATTCCCTCTTATGTTCCTCAAGGGGCAGAATGATTTTTTTGGGAAGCTTTGAGAAATTTCTGGTGCACCACTTAAAACATGGCAATGCAGGAATAGTCAGTATGACTATTAATGTTCTTTAGAGCCCTTCTGCAGTGCTGGGTGGTTTTGATATCTCAATGCAAGGTGCAAAATAACCCTGCAGCCCATGTGTGTGTAATTCCCTGACGGTCATCTGGAGACCCTGCAGAGGATTTTCAGAGAACATGAGACTGTCTCTTCTCCCTTTTCTACCTCTAGGTTTTGGGTCCCAGATGTTCCTCTGATGTTGATGCAGGTGCTTGAAGAGCAAAGCACTTCCATTGTCATGCACGAGTAAAAAGGATCTATCTCTTAGGGTTTAGCATCCTAAATCTTGATCTTAAAAGTGGTCCCAGTTTAAATGTCAGTCAGCAGTCTCAGTTGTCATAACCATGAGCCTTATAAGAGATACAGACAGTGCCTTGATATGAAGGGTGTGCTTCAATTTCTCTGTCTCCTAGAGGGCAAGAGTCTTTCATGTCCATAGAAATAATTTTTTAGATCCCTAAGTCAGGAAAGGAGAGAGATCTCACAAGATCAAACCTTCTGAAAGGTTTCTGTTGAAGTGAAACCCTCAGAATGGAGCCAGTAGGTGTCTGACCAACTGTCCCTGGGCCCCAACCAACTGTAAAAGGATTCCAAAAGTTAACAGAGCTTTGGATTTCTGCAAAGGTGATTTGCCTCTTTTCTCTTATACAATCCATGTGCATAAGGTAGAGTCTGTACCTCTGAGTTTCCTACTTTTACAGCTTGAAATGCTCAACCATAATGTTGCATTAAAGGAGATTGGAATACAAGTTCCTCTACTTTTCTCAGCTTCTTTTTCTTTTTTGTAAGTAACAGAAAACTTAAGTCTGTGAGAAAAATTGTCCTTGACAGCTTCAACTGTGCTGTTCTACATCTCCCCATGTAGACATTAGCACAAGGTATTTCTAAAGTGGGAAAAAACCAATTTTCTTTCTTACTAAGGTCAAAATCAGATGAATGGACTTTTTTCTTANTATATTAAATATATGAAATATATTTAAAGTTTTAGTGCTGAGACAAAGGAGGATGTTATATCTGGCTGGCTGAATGTGGTGGATACAGAGAGGAATCATTCCCAGCTCACATTCTGGAAATATCTTGTGAGAGAGATTTCATGTAAGTCTGCTTGATTAGGCCCTCCAGAGGAGATAATCCTGGCTCCAGGGCTGCTTGGCATGAGCAAGAGCTGCTCTGCACAGGAGCAAAGAGAGGAAATTGCCCAGAGAGAGAGTGTTTTCACAGCAACATATGAAAATTCACAGATGAAAATAATTTTGCTTTACTATTTAATGATACAAGACAAATAATAGTAATAAAAATCTACTTATGGTACAAGTAGTTCAGCCACTGTAATGATGATGAAATGTGTGCACATGACGAATACAGAATAAAAATAAATATAATAAAGATGATTAAAATCAAGAGTAAAGATTATTTCAAAGGAATATGAGTAGGAGAAGGAGCTGCTAGGGCAGAGTTTGACCTTAACATATTTGAGCCACTAAGTTTTGAAGTAGGTTTTGTCACCTGCAGATGAGAACCACATAAACAGAAGTTCAAGGTCAGAAGAGTGCAGTTAATTGGACAGACCACGTTTTTATTACCTTAATATATAAGATAATCAGATCATTTAAATTTTTTAAAATCTCTAATAATGTAAAAATATGTTAATTGGCTATTTAGCACTCAAACTCTTGCTTCTGACCTTTTGTCTGTCAAGAGCCCTGACTCGTGCTTGTCTCTTACCTCGGGCACTTTCCTATCCTATGTGTCCCACTCAGCCTGACTGACCTAAGTTGCCTGTGATAGTTACTCATATAATCTAAATGATCTTTCTTTTATCTTCTTCTTCCTGTGATGATTCTCATATTTCACCTTCCCTACTGTTTAATTATAAGTACTCTACATACGCATGTAGAAGACATTGTGATTACATCATGAATTTGTACAATGATGTTACAGTTGTTTAAAGTAGAGTCTCAAATGTGGTGGAAAATCTGATTATTGGATGTTGCTAGTTGCAGAACCACAACTCGAACAATTTGTGCATTTTGCCCTTTTCCCCTCTGTGCTTCATTTGTCACTTGGCAAACTGCAACAAGCCTTATTTCCCTGGGCTGTTGTGAGGAAGGGAGCAAGCCAAAGTCTAAGGCACTTGGATTTGTAGTTAATAAGGATCCAGGAGTGGAAGGTCCTTTAACTGGCCGTTAAAAACAGATGCAAGGGTTTATCTCCCAACGGGCACATTGTTTTCTTCCGTGGTAACATCTGTAAAACTCCAGCTTTTGGGCTTCTTCTCCTGTGCTAGCAGTGAGGTATTTTCACATGCAGTGAAGCTTTGTGTGATAGACATGAGGCTGGAATGGACTCTAACAGGACATCTAGACCATCTTCTGTCTCTGGGGAGAGAGAGAATCTCTTGCCCATGCACTGATCAATAACAATTGTTTGAGTTGCTAATTGGAATCTGAAGAAGACCACTAATATTTAAATATGTCTATGTACATATGCAGGGGAGAGGTGAGAGACAGGGCGTGTGTGTGAGAGGAGTGAGAGTTCCTGAGCGGAACCTGGAGTCTGAAATGGAAGAACAATAAGCAGCCTGAATTTTCTTGAAAAATCACCTTTATGGAAACTATTTTTCCTCATCCTTTCAGGAATGGCTCAGACACAAAATTTCCCACATACTTTAGCTTTCTTTATAGAATCAGTCACTCTTGCCTTCAAGAAAAACCCTCCCTTGTCCTGGCAGTTTATATGATCTCAAAGGGCTGTGCTCTCTTACCTTCTTTTTTGTTTTTTTTTCTTAAATTGAGAACTGCCCTGTGAAGGAAGTGTCCCCATACTTGGAGTTCAATTCATTCCTTCCTTTCAGGTCTCCCCATGTCAGAAACTTTAAATGGCCCTTCAGCAGAAATGTGACTGACTCCACAGAGATAAATTGCTGCACAAAATCTGCTGGTT
The DNA here is from genome assembly GCA_013397915.1 of Daphoenositta chrysoptera. NCBI lineage: Eukaryota > Metazoa > Chordata > Aves > Passeriformes > Daphoenositta > Daphoenositta chrysoptera. The sequence continues at coordinate 235,665 of VZRO01002108.1, forward strand.
CGCAGATGGTATCAGGAGATAATTGGAATAAGAACTGAGCCAGCAAAGTATCTGGGGCCTTTTTTCATTTTCTTCTTGAACTTAGAGATGTGCACACAGCAGCTTTAAAAGGAAGACAGAGAAGGGAAAAAAGATAAAATTAAAGTTTTGAAGGCTTTAGAGGGGGCTTCTTAGCAAGAGGAAAGAACTGGGAGATATGATCTGGTGTGGGCTGCTGAATCAATAGAAATAAATTATGAGTTCTTTGCTATCACCTCTTATAAGGTATGATAGGGGACCCTTAAATCATATCAGTACCTGACAAGAGAGATTGTATTTATGTTTAACTGAGTTACACAGAGATAAAGCTCAGGCTTCTGTTATTTTAAGCAATCTAGATGTCTTTTCTGGTGGGGATTTGTGTTTATGTGCAGAAAAACCATCCTGAAGAGCTGGGAAAAATTCTGTGGAGCAAAACTGTGCCTTGTCAGGGGGGTGGATCAGATAATCTGGGGAGCATTTTCTATCTGTGACTTCTCTGACTAATGCTACTCACAAGCTGCTGATAGTGTTGGTCTGTCCCCCCTCCCTTCCAGTGTGTTTATTCCTATTAACCACACCTTTTCCAGACACTCTCTCCTAATTCTGTGTGGCTGATAATTGCTTTAAATTACACAGACACACACACGAGTGTGTGCACTCTCCTGCAGCCTCTGGGACAGAATCCAGCTGCTCTTTAAGGACTGATAACTTTGCTGTAGGCATCTCATTTATTTCTTCGTTAGGGAGGTATTGCACAATTGCAGTTGTGGCTGCAATTTTTGCGTGTGTGCGTGCACTAAAGGTAAGCATGTAGGTATACAGGAGAGATACTTGCTGAAACTGAGGCAGGATTTACCAATTTTATTTTGTATTTTCTTGGAAAAAATGTTGCGTGAGAGATATTGCCCAATTTTTAAAGTGTAGTGGAGATGAAAGAGCCGTGTGGCTTGACTTGCAGCCGCTCTACAGCTAGTGGCTATGAATACCCATCCTTTCGTTGGTAATTGGAATGTCTGCCTTGGGAAGAGGAAAATCAGACTTCTTTTCCCACATTGTTGTAAAACATTATGGTCTGAGTCCTTTTCTGAGTCCCAGAGTCATTAGTCATTGCCTTGCTGGTGGGGTTATTCAGCTGCACTCAGTACTGTGGCAAGCATTTCTATGTGGAAAGGATCTCTGAACATACCCGAAATTACAGTCCCTGCACAAAACTGCCTCAAATCAAAAGCGTGAAGGACCCTGTCAGATTCAATTAAAAATCCTTTCTAGATTTGTGAGCGGCCAGAAAGGTAAACCCATGACTCTGGAAGAGGTGTCTTTCTCAGTGTTGATGCCGATGGGTGCTCTTCCTTTGACAGACTGGGCTTGCCCTTGGATTGCCAAAGCAAAGAACCAGCACACAAAATTCCTGCCCTGCTTTTGCTGGTAAAGGCACAGGAGGAGAGAGTTGGGCTTTCCAGATCTGGCTCTTTCAGCAAGGCAATGTAGTGGTTTTAGTTCTGGGTTTTTTTTCTTTTTTGTACCCTCAGATTCTGTTCATTCAGTGCAAGTCCTGTAAATGGGAATTTCAAACTGCTGCTTACATCTGGAAGGTGCTTTTGTGAAGATGATGCGATCTGTCTCCTGCTGTGCCAGGGGAATCTGTGGGAAGAGGACTGCTCTGGCTCCAGCCTGTTGTGCTGCCTGATTTATATGGAAAGGGAGGAGGACAGGGGACAGAAGGATTCTGCTGTGGCAGTTTTCCTACTGGAAAGTGATAAGCAACACAGCCAAAGGAGGATTAAAGGCAAATGTCCTCCTTTTAGTAGCTGGTTCTTGTTTTGAGGACAAATTTGACAGTCTCAGCTGTTTGGAGATCACAAGTTCACTGGAACATGTTTTGTTTCTGCGTGTGATCTTGGGACTTGTCTCTTTCAATTTCAGAGGGCTCTTTTGCCTGCACTGCCTGAAGCCACCCACACATCATTTTTATCTCTCCAGAGATTAAAAAAAAAAAAAAAAAGGAAAAACAGTATGGAAAAGTCCTTTACTGCAGGTTAAGTTGGCAAAGCTTTACTCTTACACAAGTGTTACTCTGATTTCCAGGGCAGGGTTTGGCCTGTGTTTGTTGTCAGTACCTCTGCTGTTTTCTTCTTTTGTCTTAGGATGTGCTATTCATTAACTCCTATTATCTGGAGATAAAGTTTCTTCAGCTATGCTCACTAGGCTGGGGAAAAAGCATAGATTGGTCTTTAAGGTGTATGTGTTTCTTTTTAGCTAATCATTCTCTTACTCTGAATGAACTCAGTTTGGTGTTTTACCTTCCAGATGATGCCTCTTACCTTAAATTATCTAAATGTGCTGAATTGGATTACTTCAGCTATGATAAATTCCTCGATGGAGACTCTTTTTCAGAATAAAGTGGTCTTTAATTTGATTTTTCATATGTATTCACAAAGTAGATTGAACCAAACTCTTAGAAGTTGATTTCGATTCTTCTGAGTGTTTCCATGTAGAGAAACACTTAAACTTTCACTTAATTTCCCTCTGCCTCCTCATCAGTAAAACAAAGATGACGTTACTTGCCTTGTTTCATAGTGGTGATGCTTGCAGAATCTGTTAACACCTGTGGAACTTAAATTCCTCTCCTGGGAGCTTCCTATATGTTTCTCACAACTGGAGATGGCACTCCTGGGTATTGGCAACTGCACTCAGACCTCCAGTGTAAATGAGGATGGTGATGTTGCATAGTGTGATCACTCACATGCTCACATATATTTTTGGAGGCTGTATTTGTGTGAAGAGATTTTGGTGAGACCAGAATTATGTAGTGATTGTTTTTGAGAATCACTCTACCTTGACCTAGGAAAACATTTGTAGTGGAATAATTTTCTTCAGAGCAGCCCGTGCTGTGCTGTGTTTTGAATTCTTGGTTAAAGCAGTGCTGATAGCACATCAGTGTTTTAGGTGTTGAGCTTCACAGTGTCAGGTTTTCTGTTTCTCACTCTGCCCACCCCAGGAGGAGAAAGGTGCTGTGTTCCATGCAACATCATCCTCAGCAATAGTACCCGTGTGCCAAGGCTGGTTCTGCACTGGTCTGCTGGGGGGGACAGCCAATGACTGCCTTTGTATCACTTGTTTATTTATAGTTTCTTCCCTTTCCTTGACTAATGAAAATGTCTTTGTCAGGAATTACAAGGTTTTTTCACTTTTGCTTTTCTGGTTCTCTCCCCCATCACCCTGTGGTGGGACAGACTGAATGTCTGGGTTGGTGCTTAGTTGCTGGTTGGGGTCAACCCACCACACACTTAAGCACAAATATATATTGAACATGTAAATGGTCCTTTACCCATCTTTTGAGTGTTTGTGTGGGGAAAGTTAGGCTGGTATTGGTGGCTTTTGACAGAATTAGCTTTGAATGCAGAAACTGATGAAGGAATGCCTTAGCAAATTCATGATCATGAATGATCACATCCATGTACTTGCCAATCAGCCCATCTTGAGTTAATAATCTTGTGCCTTGAAAACCACCCACTACCACCACAAAAAAGAAACCCCAAACAAACAAAACCCCCAAAAAGTCTCAAAGAAGAAAACACCAGGGACCTACATAGATCAGTGCTGCTGGTGTTAAGTCCCAGAGCATTTTAAGCCAATTTGTCTTCAGCTGTGAGCATTTTACTGACGCTGGTTCCCAGTGTCCTGTGCTTGCTCACATTGGAAATTTACTTCTCGGGTGCTGTTGCTCTCGTATGGACTGGGGAATGGCAGATGGAAATTGCAGACAAGCTCCTGTGGCTGGCTTGGAGGGTAGAAAGTGTTGCAAGCACCGTGGAAATCTGTCTGTGGGCAGGAGACAGAGACCCCAGCATGCCAGAGCAAGTGAGTGGAGAGCTCTCATTTTTCACTTGTAAATTTGCCTGCCCTCTTTCTGCTGTGCTCTGTGCTGCCTAGTGCTCATCCCTGTACTCGTTATTAATTACACTGGGCAAATATGTGCACAGGGCTACTGATGAGTTGTGTTAATCTCTGTGCTGATAAAGCAGGATCACTTAGAGAAGAGATGTCTCATGAAGAGAATCAGAGCTGGCCTTTTAGGTGTCTGTCTGAAATGGTCACCTGCTTTCTCTGGCTGCTGTGCTCTTCCCTCTTGAGTCTCTAATGTGAGTGTCCCCTTACACAGGAGCAGGACAGCCTCCGGTGTGGTGCTTTTCACTTGTTCTGAAGTTCATTGCCAACCTGCTGAAGGAACTGCAGTGCCTTTGCACTCTAATTTGTGGGAAACAGGCTTTATATATTCCACTGTATAGTGGGGTAGATGCAAAGCACTTTGCCAGTTCAGAGTTGGCAAGATCTGGAGGTGGGTTTAATGAACTAAAGTAATTTTCCTTGATAGTAAAATTTTATTGGCATGGAAGATTGTTACACCACCAAATACTCTGAAAAGCTTCTGAGTACTTTTGTGATTTGTGGGCTTAGAGATTCCTGATAATTGTCTGAACAATAGGGATCCCTTCAGGGATGTGTTTTTGAGATGGAATGAAATGTGGGCTAATGTTCCTGATTGTAATTTTTCTGCTTTCATGCCAGGCGAGTTGTGTCAAGACTCAAGGCTGCTGAATTGGACAGTTTTGGACGCTTGCTGGCCTTATTTTAGAGAAGTGGTCCATCATATTAAATCTGGATTTAGTGGTTTAGTATGCTGTAGAGCATTATGTCAGGATTCCTCAGTGCCAGAGGCTCTTAATCTGTATTGAAGTAAAGACCATTGAAGGTAAATGATTGACAGGTCTTGGCATTTTTTTTATATAAGCCTTAAAGCAGGGTATTTAGTGGACAGTGAAAAAAAAATAACCCAACCTATATGCACTGTGGAGATGCATTTGTGAAAAATAAAGTACATAAGAAAATTCTCGTAGAACTGGAACATCACTTCTTTCCAAAGAAAATATATTTTTTCTGATTATCCTTTCTCCATTCCCATTTCTGTCTACAAAACCAAAACAGTTTGTTAAATTATTCAGGTCATTAAGTTTTGTGTAAGCTCAGCTTGAAATTGCATTTTCCGGAGGGATTGTATTGCCTTAAGGGAGCTGTAATTCAGCCTCCCTATTTCCATGCTCTGTCCTGAAGACTCTTTCCCTTTTTTTCATTCTCAACCAGCTGAACTGCTTGGTGTCCCAAGGGACACCTGCCCTGGGGTGTCCTGGGAAGCACAGTGTGGTGTGTGGAGCCTGGCCTGCAGGAGATGAGGAAATTTCATATCTGAACTGTATTTCCTGAAATGAGAAGCATGATCCCATAGAAAAGTGCACTTTAACATTGAGCTGACTTGGAATTCATTTCGGAAAGATTGGTTTGATGAATAGAAACAGTTTAATTTGGCATTATGAAGGTGTTTTCTTTATTTTGATTAAATAATGCCTAAGTGTAAGTTTTTGCTGTTTCTGAATTGCTTGGAAATTTGTTTATTTGTATTTGTTTTCCCCAGAGCAAAATGATTTAATTTATGTTGCAGAGTGAGCATTTTCTATGGGGTGGCGATTCCAGATTTCTCTCAGTTCAGGGAAGAAATTGTTTTTGTTTTGAAATAGTGCCTTAAATGTAAAATCTGCAATTTTCAATAGAATTCAGCTTTTAAAATGAAAACCATCAAGATTTTCATGCAAAATTATACTGGCATGGAAAAAAAAAAAAGGTTATTTGTTAGTGTTGACAAAAACAAACTGAGCTTCTTCAACCACAAAGCAGAAATTGGAATCAAATGAGTCAATTGCCTGAGTCAATGAAGGTTTTTCCCTTTTTAATTTTTCTTTTTCCTGTCAGAATTAAGTTTTGGAACATGTTTCCAATTTTCCTTGCGTTTTCCTTGCATTTTCCTTGCGTTTGTTTTCCTTATGTTTTGTTCTGTTCTTTTTCAACTAAAGCATTCAAACAACAGGATGTCTTAGAAATTCTGGTACTTTTCCACATCTGCCCCTGCTTCTTGTTTGTTCTTAGCAGGGCTGGGGCAGCCTGATGGGACCCCAGAATATCCTCTGGAAAGGGTTTGAAGTTTCCTCTGCAGAGCTGTGTCAAACACACCCGATGGAGACAGCTCGGGAAGCAGCTCTGCCTTCCAGGCTCTGGTTTGAGTCTGAACCCCGTGAAGGTTCCTGAGCAGTTGTGTTTGCTCTGTGCTCTCACGAGCCAGCGTGTGGGGGGAAATTGCTTTTGCAGCTTTTTTTGGGAAGGATGTGCGTTCAGACTCTCAGATGCTGTCTGGTTTTCAAACTCCCAAACCATTGCAAGAGTTGCCTTTATTGAATCTGAGGTGTTTTGTCTCAAAAGCAAGTGGGAGCAGGGTGGAAGCTGCCTGGGGTTGTGGTGGGGGACTGTTGCCTGATAGATAGACTGCTGCCTGGGCTCCTGTGATTTTAGGGAGTGATTTTAGGGACAGGTTGTTGTAGGTGTTACCACTGCCTCAGGCAACTCCTGCTATTTCCTGGGACCCTGTGTAAGATACTGCAAAGGGATGCTCAGCTTGTGCTTTCCATGCATCACCAACAAGCAGAGATGGATGTTAGTCAGTCATCCTGGGCGAAAATCCTGAAAAGTCATACTAAACAACGTGCTTTTACTATGAATTTATGCCCAGGAGCTGAGTAGCATTCAGCCCACTTCTGTAAAGCTGGTGTTATCCTGGGATTTGCAGGGTTGTAATAGATAAGTGATGTCTTCAAAAATATAGGGCATAGGAATTTGGGGAGAGACACACAAAGAGCTGGGAGAGTGTGGATGCTGCATTTAGTTGTAACTGCATTTTAGGGTAGAAACAAGGTAGAATCTGTTGAAATTTGACCACTACACGGATTTTATTTACTATGTTTAGGAACGGGTCCAGGATCCACTGAACTCAGCTGTCTTCAATGTGCTTAGACTCTGAAACTTGAAAACTTAACTTTGTGAAACCTCACCACAGTTGTGAGCAATACGAGGGGTGTAATTTCAGGCAGGGCTTGTGCTATAGTCCATGGCTCAAGACTCCACTCTCGAGAGGAGTTCTGTCTGAGTGCCTGTGGGAATATGGGGAACATCCTAACAAAGTCATTCTCATGGGGTTTTAGCTGGGAGAAGGCTGCCCGGCTGGGTGTGAGGGGAGGGGGCACACAAACCACACAAACCTTGCTGGCTGCAGCTTGCAGCTGCGTCTTCCCCCTTTGTATGGGAAGGTGTGTGCAGGGTTTAAGCTGCGATAAAAAGCATGTTTAGCCTTATTTCCCCATAGCATAGCATTGGTTTCAGCTGACATGGACTTGCATATGCCGACTCAAATCTGCCTGGCAGCTTTCTTTTCACACCCTGCTGGAAGCAGCTTGGCTATTATCTTCTTCCTAAAGGTCTCTGCGTAGGGGAAATAAAGGGAAAAATGCAACAGGGGATGGTAAAAGTGAATCCAGTAGAGGGAGGAATGCTCAGAGCATCTATTCCAAAGTCATTAAGTTGGGCACTGGGTGCACAGTCAGGTACCAAGGTCCCTTACAATTTGAACAGGTTTTTTCCTGGTATTATGCTGACAGTAAACGAGTGCTGCAGCAGATGTGATAATGATTGATCCTCTGGCATTTTTTCTGCAAAGCTTTAAACTCTGCACCCATCAGCCTTTCAGCTGGGGAAGCCCAGTGAAAGGCATGGCTGGTCCCACTGCTGTGAGAGGAGGGAGAGGGAGGGAAGGCCTGGCTTTTGTGTGAGCAAAGATCCTTGTTGCATAGAAAAACATTAATGAACTCAGCCATTTGAGCCACATCTCTCACTGGGACCCAACTTTTAGGCAATCTGTGAAGTGACTGTTAACAAACCCCACCCAGGGGCTGGGGGCTCATTGTGGTGCTCTCACAGCCAGAGCAGATGTGAGGGAAACTGGCCTGTGCTTGAATCCTGCAAAGAGGAAATGATGCTAAAATGTTAAAATGATGCAAAACAAAAATGAAGAGGTGCCCTGGAGCTCTTCTATGAGGCTGGTCCTGTAGAATCCAAGGGAATGAACTGTATGACATTAGTTATGCTAAAAAGGCAAGGAGCAGATGCTCAAATGCTCTTACCTTCCACTGAGAAACCTCTATTCTTTCTGCACAAGTTCCCATCCCATGTGAGCCCGGGAGCTTGCACAGAGGCTCCCAAGCTATCAGAAAGCATAACTGCCTTTCTGGAGAGGAGGGCATTGGGCAATGCAGCTTGTAACTAGGAGGATTACATTTACCTGTGAAATCTGAGGTCAGAGCACCAGGTACATCAGAGGGAAGTTATAATCCTCTGTGGTCCCCCGTGTACTGCTTAACTCCCCTCTCCCCAGGTTCAGTTTTGCAGGAGCATGACTCAGGAGCGTTCTCTTCAGAAAGTCAGTGAGTCCTGGAGCCTCTGACTCTTCCTTGAGCACTAAAGATAGAGGTGAAGTTTTGTCTTGCTGAGTGCATAAGCAGAATGTCACGCTCCGTGTCCCTCTTACCACTGCAGGAAGGTGATGGCATGTAGGAATTCCCATGCTGACAGAGAAAATAAAGCTGATTCTAGGCAAGGTAGACTATTTTGCTGGATGGGGATCTACATAAACAAACTTGCCAGTTCTTTCCATGGATACGCAATAATTAGTGATGGCATGTTGAGAGACAAAAGAAGTTGACTGTAATTTTAGATTGAGCTATTGAATTAACAAGGGTGCATTTGATTCCATCCCTGACTTTGAATTATTGTAGTTGCAGAGAGGTCAGCTCACAATGTCTGATTAATTTCTGGGGGCGTATTTTATTTCAAATGCAAAACATTTTTGGATTGAAATAAGTGTTACTGGTTATACAATGCATTAAGCGAATGATTTCCCATTTTAATTTTTAAACCTACTTTATCCTATAATACTGCAACTTTAATGGATAAATGCTCAGCTCTCCTTTGGGTAGTTTCAGATGCCTTGTGTATCATTACAAAATCTAACAGCAACCTTTTTTTTCTCCTCTTTTCCCTTTCTCTCTTTCTCCCTCCCTCCCTTTCCCCTCTCTAGGTGATTCTCATTCTGACAAAGCTCTACGACTTCAACCTGGGGAGTGTTACGGAGAGCTCGCTGTGGAGGTACGTGGATGGTGGAAATCACAGCAGCTGGGGTGGAGGGTTGGACTGTGTCTCTTGTAAAACTGGGGCTGACCCGGGGTGTGGGCATGGGGGAGTCTCTGGGTTCATCAGAGGAGGAACTGAGAGAGAATCTGAGACAACTGGAGTTGCTCTTTGGGAAAGGGACACACGATTGGGACACATTCCTTTAAAGAAGTGGAGCCTGCAAACAAGAGGGTTTCATCATGTAATGGCACTTCCCTGGCATGCAGAGGAGCTTGATTTCATTCTCACCTTTGAGTGTCCTTAGACAAGTCTTCCTTCCTCTCTCTGCTGTGGGGGTGGCAATGAGAACGGGCTCTACAGATGGGTATGCACTTGCTAGAACTGTGTCTGAGAAGGTAGAAAACACAGTACTGATATAATCTTATCTGATCTTAGCCTTGTTCTTCACCCCTGTGAACTGAGATGGTCACCTTGGTAGTGACTCTGTGTTGGGCTGTAAGGAGAGAAGCTGCTGAAGGAGTAGAGATGCCACAGGGAGGTTCTGGTGTCTTCTCCACTGTGGATGTACTTGGATGGTGTCTCGTAGTTGCTGTGTTCCTGGTCTGGCATGGGAGATGGACTGTCCTGACCTGGGGAAACATGCTTCTGGACAGAGTGTGTGTTTGGAAGTGTGTGTCTGCATTTAAAATAAAGAATTAACTTAAAATCCCCTCAGCCCCTAAACTCACCCCTATAAACATGTCACTTCCTTGATGTTTGAAATCACCAACTTTTTTCAACCTGCCTGTGGCATGGAAGGGGTATGTCTTTAACAGAATTGTTATCAGGTGTTTTTTTACCGTAAGGATATTTAAAAAAACCCAACCAAACAAACAGGGGCTGGTGAGATCAAGTGCCTTGTTTCAGGTTTACCTGGTGCATTACAGCTGTTGTGAAACCTGCTCAAAGTGTAGTTGGTGGAACTGTCAGAGCATTGTAGCCACTGCCTGGGTGTGAGCCCTTCCTGGCAGATGGCCTCTTGTTCTTCTTTCTTCAGGGGTAATTTAAAAGCCCCTGTTTAGAGCAGGCTTTGGCCATTTGCTGCAGGTTTATTCCTGTAAATGCATTTAAGGGTTAATTATTCAGTAGAGCTCTTGAAACTTCTCAATTTGAGCAGTACTTAAGAAGCCTAATTGCACTGCACCATGGTAATCTGCAAAAGTATAAATAACCATGCAGCTAATAAGAGAGAACAGTCATTTCCACTTACCCTGGTACTTTTCAAGGTATTAACACCTTAAAAAACTTTTGCCTCTTTACGTAGCAAGTACAAATGGCACTGTGATTGTACTTTAAACGTAATTGCCAAACAATCTGCTCTGCATAAATAATGCAACAAACAAGCAAACTGTGTCTTAATCCTGAGCTTGCAGCATCACCTGGGCTCTGCAGAAAGGTAATAGCAGCACCCCTTTCGTTGGTTTCCCAAAGTGATGGAAATGTAATTACTCATCAATACAGCTGAAAGCATCCAGCACTTGGTCAGTTGGGAAAACTCACTGCTTTGTGGGAGTCTTTCAGCGTCTTCTGGAACACTTCAGCATCTGGTCTCCAGTGAAATAGGAGCCAGTGGGGAACCTGGAGACTCAGAGAGGTTGAGAAGTTAAAACTTCCTGGGTTCTTTTCCTGGGTCTGTGAGGAAAGCTCATGGTAAGAGCTAGTAGGTAGAGCTCCTGGGCTTTAAACCTTACTTTCCACTTGGAAAATTCAGGAATAAGCCATGTTGTACTTAATAGGGAAGTGTGGAGTCTTAGAGAGCATCTGAATTCCTCTGCAAAGGATATTGTAGAAATGCAAATAGATACTAAGTGTAAGAAATAAGCCAGAGAAATACTCCTTTTCTTGGGATTTCCTGTTCTGTTTGCACATTCAGGCACCTAAATCTTTGAATTATTTAAATTGGTGTTTTTTAATATTTTCTTTTCATTTTTGAGACCCTGAAACTTTTAAAAGGAGGATTTTTCTTTGCAGAAGGAATGTAAGCCTCCTGGCAATAGGTTTAATTTCCTTAGTTACTTTTTGTAGACTCCTTCGGCCCCCAGATGGGTCACAAACTGAATGCAAGTTCAAGTAAGTATCAGAAGAAGATCTGTACATTTCCAAGGGGTTTGTTTATTTTTTTTCCCCCATGTTCTGGAAATACAATTAATCCTTTCTGCTAGCCAGGAGTCCTGCCCATCTGAGCAGTGGTGCTGTATGATATCTATCCTGACCACTTGGCAAATACAGTTGCTTCCCCAGGAGAGGAGCGTGGCTTTTGTGGCAGAGAGCAATGAATCACACCGCAGAGGATGCTGAGATAGAGCAGAGTGCAATGCAATCTCCAAATACCATCTCGCCTGCACCTGCTTCATGCATCAAAATCTCCTGCTCAGTTCCCCCAGGTTATAGCATGAGAGGCTTCTTTTAATGGGAAACTGAATTGCCATATAAAAAGAATTTCTAATCCCTGCATCTAAATACGAAAACAAGTAAATCAATAAGAAAACATCCTGAATGTAATTAAAAGAGGGAGTGAGAGCAACAGAAGAAGACAGGAGAGTTAGAAGTTACAAGTTACAGGAGAAACTGCTCCTATATCAGGCTGATATGAGCTTAGACAGGGGAAATGCTAGTCAGCATTTGAATGCAGGAACACAGACATTGCTCTAATATCCAAATTCATGCTTCTGGGGCTCAAACAATCACGGAAAAGGTCTCTATTGCTGCTGAAGCAGCCAGCCTTGAAGCAGCCAGCTTCAAGGAAAAAACACACCCACACACACCCTCTTCCTTGTGAATGCCACATCTCTTCTTCATCACAGGTGATACCTGTCAGTTGTGGTTTAGATTTTTGTTTTTCCCACTGAGTTGCGTGGAGGTGATAATTTTCCTTCTATGAAAGGAAGCTACTTCATTGCTACTTTACTATACTTGTGATGGTGTGAGTCATTTATGAATTTCTGGAGAGAGGTCTTTTTCATAGGTCAACAAATATAACTGTAAAAATTATTTAAGCTTTTAGATATGCAAACCCTTCATCAGTTCTCATTGCCCAGCAAATTATCTGTGTAGTTAAGAATGCAGCCTGCTTTAAATTAAAAAATGGATTAAGGGATGGACATATGCTTTCTGCAGAATTTTTTTCCACCCCACTAATAGCTCTTCTCCATCAACAAAAGGAAAACAATTTTTCCTCTAAATCTGTAAACTTACATTGTTTTGGTTTGAAGTGCTGTTGGAGCACCTCTAATTCCAAAAATCTCTGCAGGCCAGGATCTCTGCATCAAATGTCATTGTCCATGAGGAACTGTAAGCATATGGGAGTGATCATGAAATATTAACTCTCTCTCTAAGGAGTAGGTGCCAGGCTGCTTCACAGGAATTGTTTAAGCTGTACAGTATTGAAATAGGATTGTGAGAACATGACATTCTGAATAAGTATTTCAAGTTGATATTGTAATATTTGAAATGTTTTCAGTTGTTTCAACCAATGCCTATTGAGCAGTTTCTTTCTGCTAAGATAACTGGAATGAAAGTTTTTCCATTGTTGCCTTTTTTTAGTACTCAGAAATGTATTCATTTATTTTATTTATTTGGGTTGCAGCAGCTAAAAAGACAGCTGCCCTCTCAAGGGAGCTCTCAATCTCAGGTGAAGACAGAGAGACAACAGGGTGATCCAGAAGACAGGAGAAGCACAAGTGAGCAAGGTGCTATTTATGATCAATGCCACAGCCATGACTGCAACACATCAGCTAATTGGGCAGTGGGGAGCAGTTTAGATTTTCTTCCAAAGTGCAAGCACTTGCATGTGTCAGCTCTGAGTCCCTGCTACCATTTTACCCACCTCAGATGGGTCCCTCCTAGTTCCTCTCCTCTGGCTGTGGTCCCAACTAAATTATCTGATTGTACATAATGCTGGCCCATGCATTAACCCAAAATCGTGACTAACTCTTCCTGTTTAAGAGGCTAAAACTCCGATGAAGGAATTTCTATATATATATTCCTTCTTGTTTTCTTGTTTATTAGAAATTATGTCTCCATGGCAGCAGTCAAAAATCCCCAAGCATTATTTTACTCTTGTGGTTGCTGTGCCTAAAGAGGTTAGTCTGTTGTCTTAGTCTCTTTGTTGAGTTAGAAAAAAACCCTTCCAGCTTTTTAATAGAGACAGCTGCAAAATGCAGCAGCTGCAACCCTAGTTTGGAGCAGAGAGGAGTAAAACCCCTCAGCTTGGTTGCAAGCTGCCTTATGTCGTGCATTGCTGTTTGATTCAGTTCTGTTTGAATTACCAGAGGGCTTTACCTTGTTTCCTCCCCTGGACTTGCTTCTTAAGCCTCCCGCAGTCCCCAGAGACCCTCAGCATGTGTCAGTGTACCTCTGGCATTTGTTGTCTTTGCAGTAATTTCCCAGCTCACGCTGGTTTCTGTGCCCCAGGTTTGTGTGTGGCACACAGAGCTGGCTCCAGATAGGGCTGCTCCAGGTGGGAGAGGGTGAATGTGGTGTGAAGTGCCCTCTGGGAACTGGGGCTTAGTCTGCTTGCTCCAAGTGTAGCAGCCTCTAAGACTGGTGAGTAAGAAGTCAGAGATTCAAAAAGCCTGACTCAAATTTCCATATCATCCTCTGTGGAACAAGCTAAACCTGAAATAGGTCATGGCACAGCCAGAGCTTTCTTAAGAGTGTTTCTATCCCAGTGCCAATACATTATTTAGACTGCATTGTGAATGGCAAATTCTGGTTTGTGCTACAACCTCTTGCTTAGTACTGGTTTGGCTCCACTGGGGCATTGTAGTTTTCCTGGAATTTACTGTATTGAAATGCAGTCTCCATGACCAGCAGCTGACATCTCCTCTCAGTATTGTCAAATTTGATTACATTTATAATTTTCCACTTTTATGCTGATGACATGCATCTTCGATATGTGCTATTTTCTGGATGATTGTATTCAGGCGTAAAATTAATGGAGCTGATTTTCAAAGTAGTAATGCTTCCCATTATTGCAGCTTCTTTGGCACTTTTTAATAATGCTTCAAAGTGCAGAAATCCTGTGCTGATGAGATGGGTTTCTTGTGTCTGCAGTCAGCCATCAGGGCATGGAGGGAAGGAGCCAGCTGTGTGTGCAAGCACCCTGATCTCTCTTGGATCTGAAAATCAGGGTAACCAAAAGTTTGGCAGCTCTACTGTTGTTGTTTTTCAGAATGCATAAATAGCTTAGCTCAATGATGGCTAGTTTTTTGAGGCTATGGGAGCCACCTATGAAAATCTTCGTGGCTGAGAGCTGTTAGGTGCAGACTATGTTTGCTGAAGAACCAAGGGAATGGGGAACCTCAGTAATTGACCAGAGTGTGAGGTGAGAGTTGTTCCTCGAGGCTCCCAGCCCCCTGAGTTGCAATTAGTGCACACCTTCAGCAACATCCTCAGAAAAATGCAGTTCTTGACCTCCAGTGCTCTTGATGATTAGGCATTTCCCCACGTTTACCCTGTTTATTCCAGTTTACCCTGGTTCAGTTCAGCCTGGCTGTCACTCATAGATGCCATCTTGGCATTGGAGCCAAGATGGAACTCCTGGAACACTGGAACTCTTTGGGACGTGCACAGTAGCTGCATGTTGGACCATTCCTGAGCTCGCTGCTGCCAAATGAAGATGGTGGCCATTTGTTTAATAGTGTGATCTAAACAAATATTTCAATGTAGATGTCAGGAAATACACCAAAGGCATTGTTCAAATTTGCTTGGGCTGTGTGTAGCTGAATGGGAAGATTAATGGTAATTAAAAAAAAAGAAAAATTATTTGAGGGGTTGAACAGGATGATCCATAGGTTTAGCCCTCCTCCAATGTGCCAGAGTCCCAGGTAGTGTCCAGAGCATACATTTGTTGCAGTTCGAACTACAAGGAGGTACTGTCATTACAACAAAGGGATAGTGTGAGTTTAAACTGTTTTAAATGCCTTTTTTGGGAACCAATAATAAAAGTTAATAGGCTTATCTTAAATTCAGGGCTATGCTTTAGAATCAGGCAAAATCAGTAATGGTAATGAATATAAGACTTCATTTTTTAATACTTTATTTCATTCTTTAAGTATAAGACTAACTTCTGTAGAGAAGTTTCATTTGTCTCCTTCCCGATATTTCCCTAGCCCTGTTATATCCTACAGGATTTTCCAAAAAGGGAATAGGAATGTTCACACCTTCGCTTTCTTTTTACCTTGCTCTAATCCTGTTAATGTTGCCTCAGAGATGGTGGAGACCAAGGGGGACACTGCAAAGTCATGTGAGAAGTATTAGCCCAGCAAATGAGTCTAAAAGCCTTTGTACAAGTCTGGGGGTGGTGTGTGGATTGGAGTCCCACCTTTGCTTATTTAAGATGTCTTAGTCCTCTTGTTTCACGAAGCTCATTTGTCTTTTGTGAACCAGCCTGCTGACTGGTCCATTTGTTGTGTCTCTTAATTGCTTCATCAATGACCTTTCTGTGGGGGCGGGGATGTCATCAGACAGGGGGCCTTTTGGATTTATTAATTTTTTGTTTGCCAAGAAAGCTCTGAGACTAATTGCCAAGACTTCCCAGAAGATATTAGTTTACAAATTTTAATGACACTTATGATTTATTAATGTGCTTCTCCCTGCATCTGCTCATCCCTATTCCGTGGTGGAATTCCTACTGAATTGGAGAGAATTAATAAAAACAGAACTGCAGATTGTAATGGTTAGTCTGCTAATTTTAAAAAAAAAAAAAAAAAAAAAAGAAAAAGCCGATGCTATATTTATATCTATGAATCTCTGAAGACAGAGGTAAATCTTGGCTTTGGCTGCGTTCTGCCCCAGAACCTCATTTTGGTGTTGCATGGTGGGGGCACAAGTATTCACCTTTTCGTGTGCAGGTGCCTCCTGTCCCACCTGTGCTGCACATCCCCACTCTGTGCCCCATTCACACAGCTTGTGCAGCCTGAAGGTGGGGTTGCTCTGCTGAAGCTGTTGATGTTCAGTCGTGTGGCTGTGGGAGGACTGGGCTGGTCACTGACAGTGCATGCTGCAGATATGCTCAGGTGAGGAATGTGCTCGCTGAACAGGTCTAGAGAGGTTATGTGTTTGTAGATATGTGTTGATCTCATAGATAACTGGGCTGTTGGGTTGCTCCTCTTAATGAGTAGACCTGAGAACTTCTGGATACATCTTGTTTTCTGGCTGGATACACGGAAGCAAGAAGAAAAGGCAGTTTATCACATTCATAAATTTTTGAGGGAATGTTCTTGGGACAAAAGTGGCATTCCAAACAAAATGTAGAGAGAAAAAAACATGCTGTGTTTTGTTTCACTTTTCCACGATTCAGGTAAGAGCCCCAGCCTTCCCTCTTGAATTATTTATATCCTGCAAAAGAGCTCCAACAAGAGAGACCGAGAATCTCTCCAGGGAGAGACTCACTCTAATCTTACGTGTGGAAGATCCAAGTTCAAGCCCTTGCTCTGAATAAGTATAAAGGGAAGTGCTTTTTTATTCCTCAAGTAATTACATTGTGTAACTCATTGCTACAGGATGTTGTGAGGCAGAAATAATAAAAGCATAAATGGATTTCAAAAGGGGTTTCAGTGAATTAATGGAGGATATTTCTGCTGGTGGCTGAATAACGTGATAGTGTGGCAGTAGCCTATGGCTTACATTAATTATTTTATAACATTGAAGGAACAGAAAAGTCTACAGCTTTTGGATCAGAGTTGCAGAAACATTTTTCTTATTTTTGTTATCTATTTGTCAGCAATGAGCTGCTCATGCTTTAAGTATCCTAATGGAATTGCTGGGATTGTGCTGGAGATGTGATATTCCACAGTATATAAGAGTTTTTTGGGATTTGGAGATTTCCAAGTCCAGAGAACTGAATGACAGACCCTGGGAAGAAATCATACTGTCTTAAATCTTTCATGTACTTTCCCCAGAATATTCTGTGGCAGATTAACAGGTAACACAAATATTTGTAATTTGGTGTGTCTACTGTGGCTGTTTTATTCAACCAAGGGATTTGAGTCTTCTGGATCACAGGCTGACTCTCCATCAGTTGATGTCTCTTGGATGCTACTGCATTTTTTAAG
The DNA here is from genome assembly GCA_013397915.1 of Daphoenositta chrysoptera. Lineage (NCBI taxonomy): Eukaryota > Metazoa > Chordata > Aves > Passeriformes > Daphoenositta > Daphoenositta chrysoptera. The sequence goes on from VZRO01002108.1 coordinate 252,848, forward strand.
TAAAGGTGTTTTGTTGGCCTAGAAGTGCTCTTTGAAATTGTAGTTTGAAAAAAACCCTGAAAAACCAACCCCAAACCAAAACAAACCAACCAAAAAAAATATCTTTGGCATAATTTAATTTTTGAGCCAGTCCTTTTAGGCACTCAGATGGGTCAATGGAAACTTCAACCTGTTCAGGTCTCTCGTCATTCCATTCTGGAAAACTAGATGATAAAATGGGAAATTTAGGGAATTTAATGCCAAAAGATATTTCTGGCATAGATTTGTAAGCATGAGCGTCTCAGTGTGAACTAATGAAATTTGGTTGTGGAAAAAAAGAAAGTGTTCTAGGAAGCTGGAAGAATATGCTTGTCCCTGTGTTCTCAGCTAATATATGCTATATTTATTATAGTTTTTCTGTCCTTGTTGGTGAATTTCTTTGATTACGGCTCCTCAAGAAAGGAGACATCCCATCTCATCAGCAGTGAATTTTGAGCTCTGCTCGTGTTCCCAGGCATTTCATTCTGGGGCTTTGGTGGAGGAGGTCAGAGGAAGATTTGCCGAGAGCAAATGTGCTTTTGAAGCCTCACTGTCCCTGTGAAGCCATCTTGTCAGGGCTGGCAGGTAAAATGTGTTTGTAGTGCTTTGCCTACTTGTTTAGAAGCAGCAAGGCAGTGCTCGGGAGGGAGTTTGTAGCCAAGAACCTGCTGTTGCAGATCCTGTGGGTGTTGTGACTGTTGCTGCATCATCAGAGCCGCACCTGTTAACAGGAATTGGCTGCTCCATCTCTTCTTTTATCATCTGGAGCAGCAATTCCATTGCTCTCGTTAAAGAGCTGCTCCTTTTGTTGAGTTATCTAATCTTACATTCTAATGAGATCTGGATGTCGACTGCAAAACTTTTTGCAGGAAGCCACGCTTAAGGATGAATTTGTTTTGACCTTACCAATGTCTTTTTCTGATCACTCTTTGCTGTGCAGAGGAGTTTCGTTGGCACAGATTGGTAGCGGATGCGTTCAATGGGAATCTGTGCCAGTAGTAATGAAAACCACACATTAAATCCGCTTATAAATATGCAAATAGATAAGTGAAAAATAAAACTTTCTTAATAAATTACATAATAACTTCCATACAAGATCTCATGTACTAGGACTGGGAAAAGAGGTGCCCAGAAAAGAGTATGTTAAAAATCTTACAATGTTATGTGGTATGGACAGGGTCTCGTTAAAGAGACTGGGTGGAACATCTCTCGTTTGAGGCAAAGCTGAAAGAGCTCTTCAGCCTGGAGAAGGGAAGGCTGGAGTGGGACTGGTGGATCCCATCAATGTGAGCAAGTTCCTCAAAGCAGGGGCAAAGAAAATGGAGCCACGCTCCTTTAAGTGTCTGCCCAGTGAAAGGACAAGAAACAATGCATGGGCACAAACTGAAACTCAGCACATGCCCTCTGAATATGATGGAAAACATTTTTTACTGAGTAGGTGACTAAACACTGGCTGACGTTGTTCAAGGGGGTTGTGGTGTGTCCATCCTTGGACGTATTCAAAAGCCATCTGGACTGATCCTGGGAAAATGTCTTCTAGGTGGCCCTGCTTGAGCAGGAGGTTGGATCAGATCAGCTCCAAAGATTCTTCCCAACCTCAGCAATTCTTTGAGTCCAAGAAGCATAAAGAAGCATTGGCCAAAGGTTCAGAGCAAGTAGAAGAATTTGGTTCATAGGACAATATGTAGTTAATCTGTGCATGTCCTTGCTGGAGCCTGTTTGAGCCATGTGAAGTTTAGATGAGTTCCTAGAATCAGACACAAAATCTGTCAAGGACTGTAGTACATGCAAAGACTTCACCTGTGGCTCAGAAAGTTCCCTGGCCTCTTATCAGTCAGACAGAGATGGATACTGCCAGGGACTGTCCAGGCAGTCAGGCCTGCACAAGGAGCCACCAGGTTCTGGCACAGAGCAGTTTCTGTGTTGGTGCCACCTCATGCTTGCTGCAGGATGCACTGCCCCTATCCACACTGAAGCTAGGCTTTGCATCGCCTTACAAGATTTTTTCTCTTTGACTGAGCTGTTCTTTTCCTTTCTCTTCCCATCTCCTTCCTCCCATGACTTTTCTGTTCTTTCCAATTAGGCTTCAGACCAAGCCATAAATCTTGGATGCTTTTGTACAGTGGCTTGTAGAATTTAGTACTTTAGTACTTTAACATGGGTTGTGTCTGTTTATATTGATGTTTTATTATGTCGTGGTGTTTTTGGTTTTGTTTTTTTTTCCCCCAAACGCACTGCCATTTTATAATGGCTATAAATAATCTGAAGGATGGAGAAAAGCTGTTTAAAAATGTGCAAGAAATCCTTCCATCTTTCTTTCAGTCTGGTCTGTCTCTCATTATGTCCTTGGTAAATTCATTAGGCTTCTAATGAAGTTAAAAGTGCCTATATGAAGTGGTCACTTCTCCAAATAATACTTACAAATGGGTATATTCCCCCTGCCTGGAAGGCAGCCTTTGATTTATTTACTTACCACATGTGCTTCATCTGTAAAATCTGTCAGCCAGTTCTTTTACAGTATATGCCTGACCAAGTGAAAATGAAAGCTCCTGTAAACTACTAGATCATGGGAAGTGAGTGCATTTTTACATGTAGGATTTCTGCCTCTGAATAAGAATTGTAAAAATGTTAGTGAGGTCTTTCTGCAACCAGGTTGCTAGGCCTTGTTTCTGGGTCTTTGAAGGCCAGTTACTTTAGAAAACTGACTCCATAAATACTAGTGGTCACTCATATCTGATTATCCCTGAAGCTTGCTGCCCAGATGCCTGAACCTAGCAGCAGGCTATCTGCAGGACCTGGGCATTCAGCATCCTGCAGGTCTCGTCAGGCATGCAGATGTGGTGGTGCATTGGAAAGGTTGAGGGATATTATCCCATGATACAGCCAAGAATATCCTTTGGCATCTCTAACAGGACTGTTACATGTTATTTTCTGGATCTTGTAGTCTAGCTCAGAGTATCCATGAGGAAGATGAAAATAGGAGACAGGTAACAGGAGGTTGGCTGGGCTGTTAATACAGCTGTTACTGCCAAGCCTTGCCCCCAGGTGGTTCAGGGTTGAGAGATGCACTGTGAATGACCTGGGTGAGTTCTGGTGCGTTTAAAATGCAACAATCTCCAGCTATCTGCAACTACTGCCAGGAGTTCAGGGCACTCCTTTGCACAAAAAGTCCTGGAAGTTCCAAAGCCATCCAGGGAGAAGTACACAGGAAGAAAGAGCAACCCATCACTGTCACCTGGCAGTCTGTGGGAGTCTGAGGGATTTCCCAGTAATCAGCCCCACGGAAAGAGAAATGCACATCTGTCCTCTTGCATCTCTTTCTCTGAAATGTTAGAAATTGTAGGAGAAATTTGCTTCAAGAGGGAAGCCTGGTTGCTGACTATTGGTCCTGGAGGGGGACGAGTAAAGCAGCAGGTTCAGAGAAGAAGTCAGGAACAGCTTGGAAAAGAGTAGTTCACACACAGGTAACATGTCCCAGGTCTTGGTGTGGAAACAGGAGGATCACACAATATGCATCAGCACAAAGGGGTGTGTGAATTCCCTTGAGAACTCGTAAAGTATGATCCCTCTGTGGGTCTCGTGTAATTAGTTCAGGGATCACAGAAAAGCTTGACCTTGAGGTGCCCCAGACACAGCTTCTGTAAAGCCACTATGTGGGAGTCCTTTTTTTGGAATACTTGCAGCTGTAAGTGTGGCTGAGGAAAACCAAGGCAGTAAGATCATCTGTTCAAATGTATGGTTTCAGATATGATGTTATATTTCCATGGAGCAGTTAAGCTACAGAGTAAGCAGTGGACCATGGTACATCATTCAGTGTGCCTCTAGCAAAGTAGAGAGTAAATGTCCCCTGGAAGATTAAAATCCCATTGGTTCTATTATGTGTAACCAATAAAGATAAAAGGGATGTCTATGAGGAATACAGAGTTACCACAGCACATTTAGCTTTGTACACCCAAGTGTGCATTTTCTATTTTGTACAAGGCACGGGGAACAAAGGATTTGTTTGCTTTGGAGTTTCTTTTCTGGAAGAGTACATGGTAGGGGGGACTGTAGTGGACCATTTGCCTCTCTGAGGATTGGAGACTTGTCTGCTCCAACACTACCTAATTGTAGGGGCTGAGGGGTTTACCCACACCTCCTGAAAAGTTTGTAGATGTTTGTTGTCCTGTGGCTCTTTAACAGTGATGGGCACAAGAACGTGGTCCTGTAATAGTGGTGGGAGATTTATAAGAAGCCCACATTTCCTTTTGGAAGTGCTCATTTTAAATAGTGGCAGTGCACATGGTTTGTATAGGGCACAGATGAGGGTGAAGTTAAGTAGGCCGTGGTCTAACTCCGTTGTTTAGCTAAATCTGATGCAGGCAGGGTGAATGATGTGGTTTGTAATGAAATACCCTCTGTCACATAACATACCAGAAGAATCAGAGTTGTGACTGTGCAGGCATGGGAATGGTGCTTTTCCTTAGTATGCAACAGCAAACTTGTTCTTCTTGTGTCTGTCTGGTTCCAGAGCATTACTGGACGTGGCACCTTGCCACGTCCCCCTGGTAAATCTGGAACTGGTTTGATACTTGCACTGCTAGGATGCTTTTGAGGCATGCTTGGCAGTGGAACTGTTGAGGAGCTCAGGTCTTGTGGAAAAGTGGGTTCTTGAATTCTGTAGCACAGATTTTCCAGTTTTCTATTGTTAAAGTCCCTGTATCACTTGCAGAATGCAAAGGCAGAATCCTTTGTTCTTAGGGCTCCTTTCTTGTGTTTTATCTCAGCTTCATTGGTCACCGTGCTCCTTCTCATCCTGTGTGACAAAAACCATTACAAATGCTGCAGTATGCTGTGTTGCAAACTGTTATCTTCAAAAATGACATTCATAAAGGTTAATAATTGGAATGAGCTCTGGCAGTTACTAATTAGCACCATTACACAATCAGCTCACATTCTGGCAGCATTAGGCATACTTAATCAGTCAATTATCATTGATCTTGGAAAGTGGTGCTCTAAAGTTAGCATAAGGTGCCTTTGTGAGTGGAGAGAGGGAATTTGACACTGCCACAGTGGTCAGGCTGCTGGGAACATGTGGTTTGAGGGACCAGTGTGGTGTACCTGATTGTGATGGATGGATTGGAATTAAAAATCAGATAGTATAGACTCACCTTCAAACAGGCAGAAATAGGTCCTATCACTGTCCCTCTTTGCTATTTCAAACAGTAGGGGGTGTTCAGGGAGAGAGTTAGCTTTGGGGGAAAATGGCTTTAATGACTTCAGTGAATTTCAGTTAACGTGTAATGACTTACAAGCTTTTCAAAGAACAGCTGGAGCATAAGGTACTATTTTCCTTGGTTTTATTTTTCTTCATGTGAATTATAGTTCTCAGGGTAAGGAAGTTGTAAACAAGATGGGGAGGCACCAAAGGATTCTAAAGGATTTCCCTTTAGAAGTATTTCATAAAGTGACCTCAATCTTACGAATCGAAATATTGTGATTGCTCTGTGATCTCTCTGACACTCGGAGCTGCAGAGCCTTTGCTGCTTGTGCTGGCTCAGAGTGCAGAGGCAGCAGGGCTGGTGCTGCACACAATGGCCAAGGTTTTCTAGCCAGTGTTTGGCTATTGCCAAACAAACTTGAGTGTCTCAACATGCATCTCTTCTAAAACCATCTGTTGTTTGTGCCTGGTCAGGAAGGTGTGCAGTGATGCGTGGCCCACGCAAGCAAGGATGGTGGCTACAGGCCAGTGTGTGAAGGAGATTTTCCAGCTCTCTGTATGGAAAATGAATATGTGGAGTGATCAGGGCTGACGTGCTGGTTTCTGCTCTTTCTTGCTTCCCTTTTATAATTCTGTGTTTTGACCGTTTAAGGTATGGTCTGCAATGTGTGCAAATTCACAAGGGATAGAATGGGCAAGTTGTCAACAACGTGTTGGAATGTAAGGGGAGTCCAGGATACTGTGAAAGTAGAGCAACTTGTGTAGGTGAAAGGGCCAGGAAAAACATGAGTTGTACTTGACTCCCCTTTGGAGTTTGGCCCAGGGCCTCTGCCTGTTTAGCAGAAGGGAAAATGCATTGTTGTGATTATTTTGGAATGCATTTGTAATCTATTTCTCTCTCCTGCTGCTTATTCTCTGAGAGTTTTCATTGTGGGCAAATGATCCAGAAAAAAATCTAGTTAGAATCTTAAAGGCTGGATGTTTCCTCAAAACCATTTTGTGCAGCAGAAATCTGAGAATACACTTCAGGGCTGACTGAAGTCAGAACAACACTGATTATTTTTCTCTACCTTTGAACGTTCACCTTTGCTCTTGGCAAAAATCTACAAGGGGTCTTGGGAGTAGGGACAAGGAGAAAACATGTCAGAAGTTCAACTCTGGTCCCAGCTTTTGCAAAAAGTTAGCCCAGTGCTATGGGATTTGTTTAAAAAGCACTTGATCATGCATCTGATTCCAGAAGTAGTAGAAAGTGAGTGCAAGAACAAATAATCCAGACCCCCAGAATTTCCCTCCCTGTTATCTTCTCAGAAGTGTAAAGGAAACTTGGTTGAAGAAATATTAAAAATATGAGCATGGCTATGGATTTCGCAATGATTATTTAATCTGGACAGAGGAAATATGTACAGGAACGTATTTTAGATGTAGGTCACTAATGTAGTATCCAAATTTGGAGGAGGTTTGACTAGATGACCTTTAAAGGTCACTTCCAGCCCAAACTATTCTATGATTCTAAGGAAGTCAGAGTGTTTCCAGGCATTTTTCCAGAGGCTTTGGGTCAAGTCTTGTAAAAGTAATGAAGAGGAAACATGTCTTCATATATCAGGTACTTAGCCTGAGAAACTTCCCTGAGCCAAACCTGGGGCAGCCCTGTGGGAATGTTGTACCTGAGGAGAAGCTGGCAAGAGCTGCTGCCTGGGCTGGGTGTCAGGGCAGAGCTCTGGCTCCTGGGTGCAGGTGCTGTGCTGCAGAGCTCGGGCAGGATTTCCCCTCAAAGCCTCTGATAATTCATAGCCTGGGTAGGTACCTCTGGAGGTGATAGATGTTCTTTAGGAAATGTGCAAGACTCAGGGCTCAGAAGTGGTAAACAGCTCTGGCTTTCTGCTGTATGACAAATGACATCACCTATGAAGTGTGCCTTGGTATGGCAACAAATACTATGGCAACATCTGTAAGTGGAGCTAATTTTAGAAAAGAGGTGCCAGGCTACAGTAGCTCAGTTAAGGAAAAACAGTTGGACACTTTGTTCTTACAGCAGTCCTGTAAGTATGCAAATATATACAGCATAATCATTCCCTCCCCCGCCTGGCCTCCCAGTATCTATTCTCCAGTTACTGAGTATTTTGCAGCAGTGCAGAGGCAGGTTTTAGGAAAAATACCCTTTAAAGTGGAGCATCGATGGCTTGGGAAGGTGAGAAGTGTCCATTTTAAAAGACTCAAGGTACATGTTAGCCTTCTGAGGTAGAAGTCTGCTTCTGGTTAGTCGTGCCTTTGGGAGGGAGGGTGAACTTTGGTGGCTTTTTCTTCACCCTGTCTCTGTAGTCCAGTGATAGGGGAGCCTCTCACCCATATCCCTTGGGAAAAGCAGCACAACAGGCTTCATATTATAAGCTGACTATGAAAGGAGCTGAGAGGTTGAATAACTTTTCCTTGAGTGCATTCAGCACACTTTTGATCTATCAGCATCTTGTGACCTATCCTACCTTGTCTTGAAATGTCCCCATTAGAATATTATGTAAATGGGGTAGTGAAGCCAGCATGGAAATTGGACCATATGCAATAAAAAGTGTTAACTTGACACTGAGGCCATGCTCTCTGCAGTGCTAAATCTGTTCTGATTTAGATCCCACCAACAAGCAAAATGTTGCAGTGCAGATGTGCAGTTTGACAGGAGACTTGGGTCTGATGGCTCGAGAACATGAAAAGTTCTCATCCCACCTCTTTGATGCCCTCTCCAGCTGATACAGTGGAGACCACAGAGGGCAAAAATCAGCTGGCTGATGTTGGAGCAGTGCTGGAAATGTGTGAGTGCTGTCAAAGTAACTGTGTTCAAGCCAACAGTGCTGGCTGACTGGCTGGTGGAAGAGCAGAAGGATGTGCTTGAAATGTGAGGGATCCTGAGCAGCTTGGAACCTCACTTCTTTTGCTTACACGGGCATAAAGCTGTGGCAAATGCTGTTGTATTTGTAAAGTGAGGCAGTGGATGATTTTAGATACAATACTAGATAAAGTGGTGAATATAGACAAGGACCCCTTGATGGTGATTTTTTTTCAGCTCATGGTGGTAGGGTAGGAGAGATCATAATATAAAGAGAGTCTTAGGACCTTGTTCACTGGAACTGACTGTTGCTTTGCTTTCCAAGAGTCACCCTGCTTCATGGAGCAAAATTACCAAATGACTAGTTACTTGCATGCAGAGTGGGACTTTATCATGGGAAGATACATTTTACAGAAGGAATCTTTTGACACTAGAGTTTTCCTCGGAGCAGACACCTTCTGGAAATACTGGGTTACACTCTTGGTGTAATCCTAAATAACATGAAAAAATTGTCTAGGAGCAACTATGGGAATAAACTGTGAAGTAATAACTGTGTCACTGGTGACTCATGGATGTGTAACTATTAAAAAAATTCCTAGGTTATAAAGGCAGAAGGAGCAGTGTACTCAGACAGTGTGCAGGATCATGCTGGGAGAAGAAAATCAGTCACAGACACTAAGCAGAGATTAATTCCTCATCTAACATCTGCTTGATCAAGAGCAAAACTCTTGGGACAGCATCCTATCTTGATTGTAAAATTAGCAGTAATGAAGAATTTACCTTATTTATTAGTACAGTCTGCTCGAACAGTTGCCCTTCCTGTTTAAAAAAAAACAACAAAACACCCAAAATAGAATAGAATACCTTCTTATCCATATTTGTCTAGACTGAGTTTATCAGGTTTTAGCTCTTTGTGCTTTTGTGGACTGAATGGAAAGGCCCTCTACTTCCCCCAACAGGTACTCACATCCTGTTCAATGTTTTTTTCATAATGCAGCAGGCTTTGCTACTCTAATTGGGTGATGCTTCTCTTCACAAATGGCAACAAATCCAATGTCCTCAAATCTCTCATGTTCCAGTTTATAATGTGGGAAGAGAATTCTCAGAAAGGTGCTCTCTGTTGAAGTGCAGCTCCGCACGTCCTCAGATTCACAGATTTAGAGCACAGAGAAGAAGTAATGATAATAATCTAATCGTATAGTGCAGTCCAGAGAATCTTACTCAATAATTTCTACATTGAGTCCCCAGTGTAGTTTGAAGTATTGCTTCTTGGCTGGAAACATACTCAGTCTTTACTAATACTTACAGTCTTTCAATTATGTGATCTGATTTGCATTGCTGCTAGAACTGCATTTCATTTTTGATGCTGCAGCAAATGGACTCTGGGCTGAGTTGGCCAAACTCAGTGATGCTGAAAGACAGGCTGGTTTTCTATATATCTGAGAGTCTCAGCACCTGTGAAATTTCAAAATGCAGCCATGATTCCTTGATGATGAAAACTAAGCCTTGGAGGTCTTTGTTCCTCACTTTCCCTTTCATGGCATTATAATTATTTGCAAAAAGAGCTGAGGGCATAAAATTCAGGGGGATGAAATAAAGCACTGGCTCATTCATGTGGATCACTTTTTTTTTCCTGAGATGCTTTTTTTTTTTTTTTTTTAATCTTTCAAAGACCCTTGAAAACAGGGAATTTTTCTTGAGACTGAGGATTGAGAAGGTTTTGCTTCCTTTTCAACTCTGCCAAAGGCTTCATGGGTGATGAGTGTATCCCGGGAGGGGTGCAGAGACTCAGGTTCTCTGTGGATCTTGGATCTGGCTGGTGCCTGAGGGAAAGGAGAATCTTTACCTGAGCTCGGTGCTGCTGTAAGATAGGTTATTAAGATTCCATCTCGCAGGCACCTCGGATGCAGCCAGCCCCGAGGCTGGACAGAGGGACAAGGCTGACCCACAGCACAGGCACATCCCTCGGCTGGGTGTGTTGATGGGTCCATCACTGCTGTGGTGTCTGCTGGCTCCTGTGCTCCGTGGGTGCCTCTGCAGCCTGGGTGCAGCCTCCATCAGGTTTCTCATCACCTGGGAGCTGTTACCAAGCACCAAATAGTGCTCAGTGGCCCCAGCCCCTCGTCACCAGCTGGGAGTGCAGGAGCTCAGTGCACTGAGTGGCAGGGACAGTCAGAAGGTGCCTGCAGATGAAGGTCCTGTGTGCCTTGGCTGCAATAAGGGCAGCTGCAGGGTTAAAGGCACTGTGCTCTCATGGAAACTGGGTGAGGTGCCCCAGCTCCTTCTGGATTGTTTTCCCTGCAAAAGTTCCTTTTGTCTCAAAAAAAAAAAAAAAA